>CAUZXS010005849.1:2500-197186 GCA_963585895.1 Sepioteuthis lessoniana
TATATATATACTTATTATAACCATTTTATATATATATATATATATATATATATATATATATATATATATATATATATATATATATATATATATATATATATATACTTATTATTATTATCATTATATCATCATGTCGTGCCGCCAGCACGGATATTCCTGACCCTCTCTCGCCACTTCTCCCCATCATTCATCGCTTTTGGTAGGTCTTTAAGGTTTCATACTGTATCCTCATATAGCTGCTATATGTATGTTCGAGCTGGTTGTCCTGCTTTTGCTTGGCCATATACGGGGGTCCATAGGAGTACATCACTGAGTTCGTCCTTGCTTCTCAAACAGTGTCCTGCATGTCTGGTTCGTCTAACTTGTAAAGTTTTCGTGATGGGAGGCAAGTAGCCGTATAGTTGGTGTCTTGTGGGGTGTTGTCGCCAGGACTTGTTCAATATTGCTTTCAACATTCTTGTGTAATTGCCGTCTAGTTTCTTCTTCAGCTGTTTAGTTAGCATCCAAGTCGTGCATCCATATAGCAGTATCGATACGACCCCTGCCTGGAAGAAACTGCGTTTCATTTTATCGGTCAGGTCTGATTTCCATATGATCGAGAGCCTATCGATAGCTGTCTATGCTTTCGTTAGTCGTGTGTCGATGTCTTTTTTGGTTGATGAGACGCTGCTTCCTAGGTAGGTGAATTTGTCTACTAGTTTCACAGAGGTTCCGTCTAGTGTGGAAATGTCGCCTGTTTGGTTGTAACACATATATTCAGTTTTGTGTGCATTGACATGAAGGCCAATGCCTGCGGCGGCTCGTTCCAAACTATGCAGTAGTGTTTCGGCTTAGTTGGGTGTATTTGCCAGTAACACTGTCATCAGCGTAGTTGGCGTCGGTAATTGTTTTTGCAGGATCCCTTCTGCTTCTTTTCTTTGTCAGCTCGAAGCCATTTTCTCTGATTTTGTCAATCGAAATTCTAAGCATGTAGTCTAGACAGATGATAAAGAGGTATGGGGCTAGCGTGTCCCCTTGTAGTACTCCTGCAACAATATCGAAGCATTCTGTGTCTCCATCTGGTGATCGTACTTTCAGTTTGGTGTTTCTGTAGAGAATTGTTATTGCTGCTACGGTTTCTTTTTGTAGGCCGTATGTTAGTAGGATTTGTTCCACTTACCTCTGGGTAAAGTTGTTCCACTTACCTCTTGGTAAAGTTGAAAAATAGTAATGTTGCCTGTAGGTTTTTTGCCCGAACGCCTTCAAGGATTCTATGGATGGTCACTATTTGTGAGGTTGTGGATCTATTTCTTCGGAAGCCATTTTGGTTTTTCCTCAGGATGTTGTCTATTTTGGGTTCTCTGCAGTTTCGTAGTAAGGCATTGTATATTTTGGCTGCTATGGATGTAAGTGTTATACCTCAGTAGTTCTTGGCTAATCCAAGGTCGCCCTTTTTAGGGAAAGGAAGGATGCATCCCTTCATCCATCTTTCTATCCTATTTTGATTATAGACTGGGTTGCATTTTCGGAGCAGTATGTCGTCAAATTGTCTGGTCTTCCATACTTCTGGGGGGATTTCATCAAGCCCTGCAGCTTTCCTAAAAAAAAATATCATTTTATTTATTATATATATATATATATATATATATATATATATATATATATATACACTTATTATTATTATTATCATTATATATATATACATATATAATAACAAGTGTGTGTGTATGTGTGTGTGTATATATATATATATATACTTGTTGTTAATATATATATATATATATATGTGTGTGTGTGTGTGCTTATTATTATTATTAGATGTGTGTGTGTGCTTATTATTATTATTAGATGTGTGTGTGTGTGTGCTTATTATTATTAGATATGTGTGTGTGTGTGTGCTTATATATATATATATATATATATATATATAATTATATTATATATATATATATATATATATATATATATATATATATATATATGCTTATTATTTTATATATATATATGCTTATTATTATTATAATGAGATTGGGTAGAGAAGTTCAGAGGCTGGCCAAGATAATCTTAAGGAATATGACCGAATGGGGTTTATTTTTCAACATAGTCCACCTTGTGGTTCACACACTTCTTCATGTTTGTTACCCTTCTTGATTTCCATTTCTCAAAAAAAAAAGCCATGAACAACAGGTATGTCAATAGAACTTTTCAGCCTGTACACACACACACACATATATATATATATATAAGAAGGTCCGCAAATAATTTAAACTTTGGTATTTTTTTCTTTTACTTATTATTATTCTGTAAATATTTGTACATGTTTTGTACATTTTAGTTCTTTTCAGGTGACTGAATTCTTAGTTATCTTTTATGTTAGAGGAAGGTTCATGAATTGTTCTGGTTGATTTGAGTTGACTCCAGGTTTTCATTTATTATATTATATATATATATATATATATCATTTGTTTTGAAATCAAATATTCATATGCCCTCTTTTTTTCTTCCTTTAGTCAAGCTTGATCCTTATCTTGAAAAGGAAAAATATTTCACATTTCAAGCATTCACTAGTAAGTGATGGGGGCAGGGGTAGAAGACTTAGCCTTTTCTTTATATATTTGCATACTTTTTTCAGTTAAACAACACCCCTCAATCCTCCTGGGTCAAGAATTTCTCATCCATTTTGTCTTGAAGTGTGGGTGTTGGGTGTTGTTGATATTGAGGAAAGTGCATTTTTTTTTTTTCTCTCTCTCTCTTCCTGCCATGTCTGTCTGCCTTTTTGAAATATCGTATGACAGCATTGTAGGAAGGCAGACATTTGCAAAAAAAAAAAAAAAAAAAAACCCTGTTGCGCTTTATTTAGGATAAATGTCTGATCATTCGCTTTTATATATTTGGATCCCCTCCTCGAAACATTATTAGTCTTGATTTATGTGTGGATGTATTTTGCTATAATGTGTTCATAAAGACACAGAAAAAATAGTGAACGAGTTTATCTTTTTAGTTGAAATACTCACAGGAATCGTAAAAAGAATTTGATATAATTCTAATTCTGTATTGGGAGTTTAGATTGAAGCTTCTGGATTTACCAAAACTGGCTAGTTTGTTAACTATTGCTTTATACTATGTCTGGCACAAGGTCATAAATATCAGGTACCAAAATTGACCCAGCTGAGAAGCAGAAGTGCTAAGTGGGGCCTTGAAGATAACATAGCATGGTATAATCAAGAGAAGAAGTTGTTATGGGTCAATGTAGCAGTCTGTCTTTGTCGCCCTCTATCTGTCTCACACCCCAAGCTTTGACTTCGAGAAAGAATAAAGAGTTATATTTTTAAATAAAGTTTTATCGTCATTGTTCCTCCATGTATATTCACTCATGACTTTATAACACAGAGATAAGAACTCCACCAACAACTGTCCTGGATATGACACTAAACTATCTAAATAATGAGGCTCCAGTCTTGGAGCTTTGGAGAATGTGGAGTTCCTCTTTATTGCCATTACTCCCAGGTCTACTCTGACCTGGAGTGGTAGTCCCTGTTAGGGTCCCATTTTTGGGTAAAACAGAACTAGTGTCTTAAGTATGACATTAAACCATCTGATGGTGAGGTTACTGTCCTGGATCTTTAGGGTATGTGGATTACTCCCTTTCATTGTCATTACTTCCAGGTCCACTCTGATCCGGAGTGGTAGTACCTGTTAGGATCCTATCTTTTTGTCAAATAGAAATGTTTGATTATTTACTGTACTTGAAACATCTTAACTGTATGCAAATAAATAACTAATATTGAATACAATAGTGTTTGATAGCAATGCTTGAAATTATTTAAACTATGTGCAAATTAAACTATTAGTTAGGTAGCAATACTTGTGAACAAATGAACTCTGGCTTCTGTAATAATGCTACCTACAAATTACTTATTTACAAATGATATATTTGATATATGTGTATGAAGAGGATTCAGCATTAAATAACCTACAATGATTGATATGCCTTAAAACCAAACATATATTTAATAGATATGTATAAAGAGGATTTTGCATTAAATAACCTACAAGGGTTGATATGCAATAAAACTCAACCAAACTAAAAGTAAAATGGTGATCTTAGTCAAGGGTGACCCAAAGGCCCCCTTTTCAATAGCTACTACACCGAGGTGTAGGGGAGAGCACTACTCCATTACCTGGATTGCTCCACTTTACCCTTGATCCTTATCTTATAGTGCTGAGTGTTAACCAAGGTGTCATCAAGTATTTTTTTTTTCTTCTTCTTCTTGGAGTCTTTAGTATGACTTAACCTCTTCTTCTTGGAGTCTTTAGTATGACTTAACCCGGGCCATTGGTGAACACTCTACTCGTTAGGCCAATGAAAGAGGATTTGGCATTAAATAACCTACAATGGTTGGTATACCATAAAACCCTACCAAACCAAATCATTTATATTTAATATATATGTATAAAGAGGATTTGGCATTAAATAACCTACAAAGGTTTATATGCCATAAAACACTGTGAACTAACTAAAAACCTTCATGTTTTCAATACAATAGATTTTGCTGCAATAATCAGAGAAAAGCATCCCTTTCATTTTCAAAGGGCCTATAGGTGTGTAAGAGCTGATTTGCAGCTGATTTTGATTTACTACTAAAAACAATATCAGCATACACATTGGAAAACCATCAATTGCTATTGACAAGTTATTGATCCTAGGGAAATCTGATCTCTCCATTTAATTCAAATGCACCACTAAGAAAGCATGGGGGTAGGTAGTCCCCATGGCATAATGGCTAAAACGGTAAGCTGTGGCCTCAAAATTCAAACTCTAGTTGTGCTCTCATGATTTTATATATATATATATATATATATATGTTTAGAAATCAAATTTTCAGACTTCCCTCTTTTTTTTTTTTTTTTTTTTTTTTTTTTTTTTTTTTAGAAGAGGTATGAACCCTTTCAAACCTTGGGTTAGATAGTATAATTGCCGTTCTTCTACAAGCATGGCTTTGGTATTTGATAAACCAAGAAGGTTGAATTGCTATTAAAACAAACCAGTCTAACAAAGTACTTAGAGAAAAAGCTAGATGGAATCTACACATAAATGTTATGTGCTATTTTGAACACATCCTGGAAGCAGCAATCCACAAAACAGCAGCTGTACAGTCACTTGCCTATCATCTCACAAACCATCCAAGTAAGATGAACAAAATATGCTGGGCAAACAGGAATGAGCTCATTAGTGATGTTCTCCTCTGGATTACTACACACTGACACACCAGTGTTGGCCAACTAAGAGAGATTTACATACCTAAGCTCCGTATGGATGGTGTCTAGAGGACATACCAAGAAAGATGATCAATGGGGATAGATGGTGAGAAAGTCAAGAGAATTAATGCTATCAATACGAGTTGATAAAGAACTGTTAAATAGAAAAATCTATGAGACTAAATTGACAAGTATATTGTTGGTAAATTTCAAGTCTTCGATATCTGATAAACCTTGATTGTAGCATAGGGCATATCAACACTCATTAATTTATTCAAGACCAAAATCAGTCCCCTCTTTTTTATATATATAATATATATATATATATATATTTTACTTTTATATTATTTATCTTTATTTTATTTTTTTTTATATATATTTTACTTTTATATTATTTTTTTATATATTTTATTTTCATTTTTTTTTTTTATATATTTTACTTTTATTTATTTATTTATTTATTTATTTATTTATTTTCATTTTTTTATATATTTTACTTTTATATTTATTTATTTTATATATATTTTACTTTTATTTTATTTATTAATTTTTTTTATATATTTTACTTTTATATTATTTATTTATTTATTTTATATATATTTTACTTTTATATTATTTATTTATTTATTTATTTTATATATTTTACTTTTATATTATTTATTTTTTATATTTATTTTTATATTTTTTTTTTATATATTTAATTTTATATTATTTATTTATTTATTTTTATATATTTTACTTTTATATTCTATATTTTTTATTTTATATATATTTTACTTTTATTTTATTTTTTATATATTTTACTTTTATATTATTTATTTATTTTTTATATATTTTACTTTTATATTATTTGTTTATTTCTTATTTTTTTATATATTTTACTTTTATATTCTTTATTTATTTATTTTATATATATTTTACTTTTATTTATTTATTTATTTTATTATTTTTTTATATATATTTTACTTTTATATTATTTATTTTTATTGTTTTAATAATTTTTTATATTATTTATTTATTTTTTTATATATTTAACTTTTATATTATTTTTTTATATATATTTTACTTTTATATTATTTATTTATTTATATATTTTACTTTTATATATATTTTTTTTTTTTATATATTTTACTTTTATATTTTTCATTTATTTTTTTTATATATTTTACTTTTATATTATTTATTTATTTATTTTCCCCCAGTTATTATTGTTTCAAGTATCTGATGATAACCATTTGTAGACAATTAGGACGTCAAGCAATTATTCTGAGGTATTGAACAAGAATTTGTGTTTTCTGTGCTGTTTATTGAAAAAGAAAAGCTATACCAAGAATTAAGCATGCTTTATATAGACATTCAAATATGTTAATTCTCTCCCTTTCTTGTCAGTCACGACCAATCATAGTTTACCATCAATTATCCAACACCTGTTACTCTTTCATGTAATTAGTTTTGCAACTTGGCTTGTTGAGGAGTTAATGTAATATAGTTAAGGATGATACTTAATTATATTAGGTAATTATTTTATTTTTATTAATAAATTAGAAGTTAGATAAATTCTTTGAATGAAGTGTAGGTTATATTGCAAAGGTTATATAATTGAATTGTTGCATGTTTATTTAGTTGACTGTTTTTGAAATCGTGGGTTAAAAGGCCAGATATTGGAAAAGTAAACAAATTCGGGATGGTTGATTTAGTTGTCGGGTCTATGGAAAAATTTTAATGACATGTACACTTATCATGATTAGCTGATGAAATAATTAAGATATATTATATTAGAAAAGTGTTTTTTTTTTTTTTTTTTTTTTTTTTTTTTTTTTTGATTCATGGGAGTTTGCAGTTGGATCAGTTTAGAGTTCTAGGGCAAAGACAGTCAGCTGAGCCCAGACCACTCTGGGGGTGAGAGGGGTGAAGCAGTGGGAGTTGGGTGTTTATATTGATCCATTTCACATGAATGAGACTCTTACCATTTCTATGTAATGACATTGTCGTATATTCTATCTTCGTCTCTCTCATCTTGTTACTGATTACTATGAAAATGTATAGTCAAAAATAAACTCTTTCATATTTTGAGGCAGCAAGTCCATCTTGTATTTCAAGAGTGTAACATCTATTAATATTTGAGATGGTTCCAGGATGGTGAGGCTACATTACACTAGTTTGTCTGGTCCCGTAGTGTTACATGCTTCTCATTTGGTGCCATGGTATTACACTTTTCTATTTGATCTCTTCACATTCTGATTGGGTACCTTAACATTACTGTTTATATCAAAGAAGAGCTTTGCTGTGAAAGATTTTATGGACTTAATGCTGTTAGTTTTGACATTTGAATTCCTCTCTCTCTCTCTCTCTCTCTCTCTCTCTTTCCGACTTGGAACCTGCAATACCAATTTCTGACATGTTTATGTCTCTGAATTTTTGCTTTTGGATCTGTATCCTTTTTCGTTCATATTTCTATTACATCTTAATACAAATCATAGTTTCTAGTATTCCTATCTAATACAAATAATTTTCGAACATATATATAACCCATAGATGGGGCCATAACAGGTTCTACTGCTCCAGGCCTGAGTGGACTTGGAAGCAACAGTGATGAAGGGTTTTTTTGCACTCTGCAGAACTCCAGTTCTGGAGCCTCACCACCAAATGTAATTTATTATTAAACTCTACAGCCTTGAAACTCTTGAACCAAACTTGAAATGATAGGGCACATCTGAACCAAATAAGGTTTTTTTTTTTTTTTTGGTTTTTTTTTTCCCTCCTTAACATTCAGAATGCTGCGTCCTGCTTAAACTCTCTTTTTAAATCTGTTTCTTCTGTGTTTCACTTCAATGACACACTCCTTCAAACTGTCCTTAAGAATGCCCCCACCCTTTTCTCTTCTACCCTAGTGTTTTCTAGTGAGCTATCCATTTTCTTTTAGAAGGTGGGTTCACTCATACAGCCTTTTCCTTTCTCTAGTATAGCAATTCTTACCAATATGAGAAAAGGGGAAAAAGAATTTGTCTTTGTCTCAATATTATTAACTTTTTTCTTATCAACTAAAGTTATTCATGTTTGACACTTTATGTAATATAATAGCTTGATCCCATCAGTATTCAGTACAACTGGAATGAATCTGGTTATTTAAATACACCAATTGTTTATTGAGAACATTCAACACAGTTTTAAAAGAGCCATCTAGTGTTAAAATGGGGAAATTCAACACTAGATGGACAATGATTTGAGATGTGCCACTTAGATATTGCTTGTCATTTTAACCTTGAATCTGGGTATTGAATTACAATTACTTGAAATTATTCTAAAGTTCAAATATCCTAGGAGTTAACTGTAGTGCCCTAGAAAGACATTGCACACATTTTACAAGTGGTACAAAAATGTATATTTGCTTAGCAAAGAAACAGATAGGAGTTGATGAGTTCAAGATCCCTGTCATCCTTATCTATATATTCCTAAAGTTCCCATCATATATATATATATATATATATATATATATATATATATATATTTCTTTAAGAAAAAACAAAAACTGGTCACAATAGGATTATAAATTTATTCCCATCCTGTTATGGGTTTTGATATAAATCAAAAACACCAAAAAAACTAACAGACTTCTTCAGATCTTATGGATAAAATATTTTATTTTATCCATAAGATCTGAAGAAGTCCTGTTAGTTTTTTTTGTTTTTTTTCCCTTTGTTTTTGATTTATATCAAAACCCATAACAGGATGGAAAAAAATTTATAATGCTAATGTGACTGGTTTTTTGGGTTTTTTCTTAAAGAAATTATTGCTCTATAATGTCAGTTACATTGAGCTCTTTTCTAGGAAAATTTAAATGTTCACTGTTGAATGTTTTTTTTTTTTTTTTGTCCTGATGGAATTATTCCCAACTCCGGTTTAACTGGACCGAATAATATTATATATATATAGTTTGTGACTGTAATCATGGGCGACCCAAAGGCTCCCTTTTAATTATCTATGACATTGGTGTGTAGATGAGGGCGCTACTCCTTTCCTTGGATTGCTCCACTTTACCATTGATCTGTACCTTATAATACTGTTAAGCAAAGAGACATCAAGTATCTTTTTTTTGAGTCTTTGGTATGACTCAACCTGGGATTGAACCCTGGTCTTCCGGGTCATTGGCAAACACACTAGCCACGAGACCAATGGATCAGTATTCGATTTTTTTTTTTTCTTTTTTTTTCCCCCCCTCAGAAAAAGGGGTAAAATTATTGAATAAAAATCTGATCTACAAATTTATAAATCTTATTTCTTTAGATTGAGGGAAAAGTTTGCTGAAAAACAAAAAGTACAAAATCTTTTCTTGTAAGCAAAGGTAATATTAATGTAGATATTTTTAAATAGATGATGGTTAAGATTTGTGAATTGAGTATAGCAGTAATTGTTAGCTTAAAATGAAGGGACATATTTTGTGTAATTAAAAAAAAATCTTTGTGTCAAGTGTGTCACTATGAGAAAGAGAAAATATATTTATGCTTTAACATATGTGGTTGCTGCTGAAATCTTTATCAGCAGGGGACAGATTAATAATTTTAATGCAATAAACATGTTAGCAAGCGTTTGTCTACACTAAGAAAAATTAAATGAAGTTGAAATTGAATGCGTTCTTGAAAGAAAAGAATGTAAATTTTTCACTCAAAAGAAATGAACCAAAAGGTATTTGAGTAAGTAAAGATTCCATATTGTTGGGATGTCTCCCCTAGAGATGGACTCTCTCTCATGTGACATATACCGACTAAACTCTCTACTGCGCAGTCTTGGAGCCGTCACCAAGAACGATAATGTTCATGATTGTGTTAAGCTGAGGAGGAGTTCCTCCCAGCTATCGTTTATGTATGTACTATTTTCTCTCAATATATTTCTTATCACTCATTTCCAAGTCGTGTTATCATTTGAACCTCCCCTTGGCCATAACACATATTTACAAAAGAAATATTTATTTCTTTGTTTATTTATGCTATTTGGGTAGGCTTGAAATTATAGAAAAAAGTTGATTTAACTATAATTTGAATGGGTTAAAAATTATCTTTTAAACAATCTAGGAGGGAAAAGATTTTAAAAATTATTTTGAATTTTTATCCTTCAAATTTTTCATTGCCCAGTCGGCTAGGGCTATACAATACTCCGATTGCTTCTCTGCAGAGGGGTAAGATCCTCCCCCCTAATGAATGTCCTGATATGACTCTAAACAATCTGATGGTGAGGTTCCAGTAATGCCGGAACTTTGGGGAATGCGGAGTACCCCCTTCATTGTCATCGCTCCCAGGTCCACTCTGGCCTGGAGTAGTAGCACCTGATAGGGTCTTATCTATGAATCAAATAGAATTAAACTGTGTACTAATTTTAAACTGAATTGCTTCATATAAGACTGTTTTGACATTTAAACTGTGTATTTATACTAAACTGAATTGTTTGAAATAGAACTGCTTTTGACATTTAACTGTGTTTAAACAAAAAAACTATACTTATACTAAACTGAATTGTTTGAAATTGAATTGTTTATATGTATAAAAATGGATTTGGCATTGATGTACTATAAAACCAAACCAATCCAAAATTTTCAAGGCATGTCAAATATTGTTGTCTTGGAAATTTTCTGTTATTTCAAAATGAGCACAAATGCATCAATCGGTCAATAAATGCAAAAATAGATACAAAAATTAAAACTTCAGGGGCCAATTTTTTGTACAAAAATTAGTTTCTTTTAGTACAGAAATCTGTTGAGCTCCCATATAAATAATATTCAAATACAAATAGAACTTTTGGAATATATTCCTAAAAATATTCCTATAAGACAAAACAAATAGAAATTTTGCTTGCGTCATTGATTTTTTTAGTTGTTCTCGACTAGTTTTGACATTAGGTCATCTTCTGGAGAAAATATTCTATAGAAAGTTTTTAGAAGAGTTGATATGGTATAAGAATCGATCTGCTATAAGAGAAGTGACATAAAGAATTTTTTTTTTTGTGTGTGTGTGTGTTATCTGCTTTTTGATTGTTTCAAACCGAGATCATCAAAAGAAAAAAGGTTTTTTTTTTTTTTTGTTTAGAAAGTTTAGAAGAGTTGATCTGCTAGATCCTAGAGAAAGGACAAAAAATAAACTGATGATATAGCATATCTATTCCTTGAATCGAAATTATTTTCTGGCATCAAAATGTTTTCAAGTGACCTTCATATATCTACTGTTAGGACACCTGGCACCAAATTATTCATTTGGGCTGTATATGTGGTGCATTTAATAAGTTTCCATTGTTGTAGACTCTTGAAAATTCAGAATGTTATTGCTGTACATCTTATGAGATGACTGACCAATTTTTATGATTTCAGGTTCAAATGAACAGCTACAGTAGCAATTGGAACACACCCTACTAAAGCCTGATTGTCACAGCTGGTGAATTTCAAAAATGCAAGCTGACACTTTAGAAGAATGATATGCAATAAAATTGTGTTTTAAACTTGGAAAAAATGCCACAGAAACATAGGGAATGCTTCAGGCTGCTTTTGGAGCATCTTGCGTGAATCAAGCCTCAGTTTTTGAGTGGCATAAGAGATTCAAGGAAGGCGGGGAATCTGTGTGGGATGATGAGAGGTGTGGGAGGAGTAAGGAAGTCAATAGACCAGAGTTGATTGGCCAAAGGGTTAGGGTTACTATGTTGAGGTTTTAAGGGAGTTCAGAAAGAGATTCCGTTGGAAGAGGCCAGCTCTCTTCAAATCGGGTCAGTGGCATTTCCACCAGGACAATGCACCAGTCCACAACTCCATCCTTGTCACAGACTATTTGAGCAAGATGGGCATCAAGACAGTTCCTCACCATCTCTATAGTCCAGACCTTGCTCCCTGTGACTTTTGGTTATTCCCTAAGCTCAGAGGCTGTCGTTATGAGACAATTGAGGAGATGAAAGCGGCTGTGATGAAGGTCATTGACACGATCACACGAGGACTTCCATAGGGCCTTCCAGAAGTTGTTGGAATGGTACAAGTTCATTGCAGCTGGAGGAGATTACTTCGAAGGGGACTAAAGTTTCATGTGTGTACTATCAATAAAAGTGCCCATACGAAAAAGTCTGGAAACTTATTTAATGATCCTCATATATTAAGCTTGAAAGGCCGGTGTTTCGAATTAGCAGTGATTGTGTGGTCAGGCATTTGTTTATTTAGGTATTTATGTATCACCCTAAATCTGTCCATCCTATTTCAAAGCCATATCATTTAGTTTGATGTTAAGGCCATTTGGGGTTAGTTGTTGGAGACGCCCTACCCATCTATTCATCTTTGTGTTTCTAATATTGTCCAATGCTTTTGTTTTTTTTTTTGTTTTTTTTTTTTTTTTGTTTTTTTTTTTCTCCATTTCATGGTAATGACCTTTGCATCTCTTAAAATCATGCCCGTTTGAGAAATGTTGTTCTACAAGCGTTGGTTTGTTGTAATCCATAGATTATTTATTCTCAAGTAAAATGGACATTTCAATTTAGGTTTTCTTTTTTTAGACACTTAGCCTTTTCAAGGCTCAAGAGCCCAGTCTACCCTTATATTTACCTACTACCCGATCGACTAGGGTTGTAGAGTACACCGACTGCATCTCTGCAGAAGGGTAAGACTCCCCCAATGAGTGTCCTGGATATGACATTAAACAATCTTATGACAAGCCTCCAGCCCTGAAACTTTGGGGAATACACTGTCCCCCTTAATTGCCATTGCTCCTGGATCCACTCTGACCCAGAGTAGTAGCATCTGATAGGGTCCTATCTTAAATAGAACTGTTTGACATCTAAACTGAGTGCAAACAGATGACTTACATTAAATTGAATTGTTAGAAATAGAAATGTTTGACCATCTAACTCTGTGTAAACAAATGATTGATGTTTAATTGAATTGTTAGTGATACATAGGAATACTTGGAATTTGGAATAAGTGTGTAATAACAAATGAGTAATGTTGAGTAGAATTATTAGTGTTGTTTAGCAGTACTTGAAACTGTTTAACTGTATGTCTAAATTGAATTGTTAGTATTACATAGTGATGCTTGAAACCATTTAACTGTGTGCAAATAAAACTATGTTAGGTAGCAATATTTGAAACCATTTAAGTGAGTGCAAACAAATGATTAACACTAAATAGAATTATTCATGTTAGAATATTTGGAACCATGTAAGTTGGTGACTGTAGTCAAGGGTTACCCAAAGGCTCCCTTTTCAGTAGCTACTACACTGAGGTGTAGGGGATGGCACTACTCTTTTCCCTGGATTGCTCCATTTTACCCTTGATACGTACCTTATATTGCTGAGTGTTAAGCAGGTACGATTTTTTAAGTCTTTGGTATTACTCGACCTGGGATTGAACCCCGGTCTACCGGACCATTGGCGAACACTCTACCCACTAGGCCACAGAGCCGGTTCAACTATGTGCAAACAATAGTAATACTTTGGTACAAACAAATGAGCTCTGACTCATTTAAAAATAAGATTACCTACAAACTACTAACTTACTAATAATTGTATGTAAACAAATGAGCTCTGGCTCGTTTAAAAATATGCATTTACAAATTATATAATATGTATAAAGAGGATTTGGTATTAAATAACCTACAATGGTTGATATGCCATAAAACCCAACTAAACTAAACCATCTATTTACCTATATATGTATTTACCAACCGCTCTGCCTGAGTAGGATATGACACAAGGTCAATTTTTTTAGCAGAGTTTAACAGGTTTGAATTGAGTTTTCCTTCAAGATAGGCTGCCATATCAAGGCTAAAGAGCCCAGTTTTTTCTTACTATTTTACGCATAAGTGAAGGGAGTATAGTTGGATTCATGTCTTTCCCAGAAGTATTAGTGCTATGTGAAATGCAGTGTTGTTTAGGGATTTGAACTCGGGTCATTGTGTCCATTTTGTATGATGGTATCCATTACATCATTGGCTCTATTTACCTCTGTGTGTGTGTGTTTTTTTTTTTTTTTTGTCCTGGGCTACAGTTATAAATACTCACAAACATGTGCACGTGTACACACACACACACACACAATAAATATATATATATATATATATATATATATATATATATATATAAGACACTACAAGAAAGAAAATTGGCATATTTTGCTATAATGATAGCTTACTGTAGCCCAGTAAAAACAGCATATCATAGTGTGATCTTTATTAGAGCAATACAGTTAAAATGTTCTTGGAGAATAAATCAATTTCCAGTTTAATTTGCAACTGAATAATTTTGTGTGTTCTATGTTTATGGTCAAAGTAATTTTTTCAATCTTTCTTGAGTAGGAACATTTATATTCTTATGGATTGCTGTGACAAAGGGAAAACAAATTGGTTTATAGGTCATGTGATTGATAATCAAATTTGACTGATTTTGCTAGGAACGCTTCTTGAGGATCCTTCTTAAGCATTGCATTATAGATCAAGTTATCTAAGTATGAAATCCCAGATGGTTGTAGTCAGTGGTTGGTTGTGGGTTTAAGAATAAGACCAGCTAAAATAGCCAAGAGAAATAATAGACGTCAAACAAACGACAACACGGAATTTGTATATAACAATATATATTTATTTTCTCGACGGATGCTTATGTGAAGTAGGAGCAGTCAGGAGAGGAATTAGGATCGTTCGTCGATGAGGCTTGAACTTTTCAATGTCAGGAGACGATGGCCAAGACAACGCACACAACGTGACGACGAGAGAGGTTTTGTGAACAGCGGGATCCTTTTTTCTCTATCTTCTTCTGTTCAATTCGTCAGCCTTATATTACCTTCAAACTTCCACGCAGAGATAAAGACACGCCTCTACGCCTCTGCAATCTTCCCGATCTCAGGCGATTGGGATGCGTTACTTCCGCTCATTTGGAATGGCCTGTGTGATCGTCGTCGAGCGGAAATAACTGTCATGCAGTTCACAGATCAATCTCTTCCGGCGCATCACTTTTTTTACGGCACAGTGAGAATTTTTACCTTGTCTCATATTGTGAGCCAAGCTGTATTTTACATGTTGCTCAAAAGCTTTTCTTATAAACATTAATTGCAGTTTCTATATTCTCCCCTTTCCCTGGCTTTTTAGTTGGGCTGTTTAGCATTCATGCCAGATGGTGGTATCAAATCAATGATAGATTCGAGGCCATATGGCCCCCAGCTCTAGCTGGGCCACCTTTGGGTGGGCGAAGAATCAATGACAAGCCTAGCACTAGACCTTTGGGTCTGGTTCAAACCATGAGCAGGCATACATGCAGGAAGACTACTTCTATGGACTCGCATATTACCCAGTGAGCCAATGACTAGCATAATCCAAGTCATGGCTTGTGTCTAACCTTCCCCTCCCCTAAACCCCCATTATAATAAAATCCTATCTGGTGAGAGGTAGCAATAAATATCTTCATTGCAGATGCCTTGGTAAGCGGGGGGGGGGGGCAGTAAATTCAGAATCATCCTTTTAGAACTGAGAAATTCCAGTTTGCCTTACTCGTAGCTGGAGGGGGGGGGGGTAGAAGAGATGAATTTTTACCTTTCTTAATGGCATTAGTATATAGTGAGCTCAAATAGTCTCTGCTTTAATATGAAATCAAAGATGATCCTGTAAACAGCAAAGCTGAGTAAAATAAGCAAAACAATTTTTTGGAATTAGATGACTAATTTTTTTTATCTACCCTTGACTTTCTTTTTAAGATAAAACTACATAAAAAATGTAAATAAAAATGTATAATAAACAATTCCTTTACCTTTAAGCATAAAATAACCCCAGACAAGTTGACATGCTGTTAAAAATTAATCAGTTATAACTGATACTGTTGAATGCTCTAATTTAGAGAATAAAGCAGTTTTCAATCCAATTTGTAAATCAAGTATAGGATTTAGTTTTTTATTCACCATGATCGTTATAATTTCCCAAGGGTGATAATTGTTAAAAGATAATTATAGAATAAGTACAGTTGATGACCTTAGTCGAGGGTGACCCCCCGAAGGCTCCCTTTTTCAATAGCTACTACACCAAGGTGTAGGGAAGGGCGCTACTCCTTGTCCTAGATTGCTCTGCTTTGGCTTTGATCTGTACCTTATAATGCTGAGTGTAAGCAAGGCAGCATCAAGTACCATTTTTTTGAGTCTTCGGTATTACTTGACCTGAGATTGAACCCTGGTCTCCCGGACCATTGGTGAACACTCTACTCATTAGGCCAATGGCCCGAGATTCCTATAATTTTATTTGCAATTTATATTAATTTTTGGCTGTGATTTTAATATTGGCCATTAATGACTTGAAATATTTTAATACATTTCTGTTTGATTTATTTGTTTATTTACTTTACCAGTGATACAAATTTGCCTGAGTGTCTTCAAAAGATTCACATGAATAGCCTAGCAGAGCCCATCCCTTTCCAGGTCTTAACTGAATTCAAAGTTTTCCTTCTCCTAGACCAGCTCCCATGCCAAAGTTAAAGGACCCAGTCTACCCTATTATTTACCCACAGCTAGAAGTAGATGTTCAATTTGTAAATTTCCCTACCAATGGTCTGGGAGAACAGATTTCAATCCCTGGTCAAATACTCAAAAAATGGTACTTGATGCCTCCTTGTTTAACACTCAGCATTGTAAGGTACAGATCCAGAGTAAACGGAGCAATCCAAAGAAAGTAGCGCCCTCCCCTACACCTTAGTGTAGTTTATTTGGTTGGCTGGGTTTTATGGCATATCAACCTTTGTAGGTTATTTAACGCCAAATCCATTTTTTATGTACATAATCAGTTCTATTTCAAAGAATTCAGTTTAGCATAAGCACGGAGTTTAAAATATAAGTTCAGTTTAATTGTGAAAAACATTTCTATTTCAAGCTTTTCAGTTTAGTCAAGCAGTTCTTATTCAGCTAATTCAGTTTAGTATATGTACAGATTTTGTTTACACACTGTTAAATGTCAAAACAGTTCTATGTTAAACAATTCAGTTTAGTGTAAGTACAGTTTATATGTCAAAAAACAGTTCCATTTCAAATAATTCAGTTCAGCATAAGCACGCAGTTTAAATGTAAGTACGGTTTAATTGTCAAAATCATTTCTATTTCAAGCTATTCAGTTTATTCAAACAGTTATATATAACAATTCAGTTTAGTGGAAGTACAATTTCGATGTCAAAAACAGTTCAATTTCAACCAAATCAGTTTAGCATAAGCACGCGATTTAAATGTCAGTAAAGTTTGATTGTCAAAAACATTTCTATTTCAAGCCATTCAGTTTAATCAAACAATTCAGTTTAGCATAAGTATGCCGTTAGTTCTATTTAACCCATAGATAGGGCCCTATCAGGTGCTACCATGCTGGGCCAGAGTGGACCTGGGAGCGATCGCAATAAAGGGGTACTCCACATTCCCCGAAGCTCCAGCATTACTGGAACCTCACCATCAGATTGTTTAGTGTCATATCCAGGACACTCATGGGGTGGGTCTTACCCCTCTGCAGAAGTGCAGTCGGAGTATTCTACAGCCCCAGCCGACTAGGCAATACACCTCAGTGTAGTAGCTATTGAAAAAGGAGCCTTTGGGTTGCCTAACTTACTTCTTAGTGCTATGTGAAATGCAAAGTCTTGTTCAGGATTTAAATTCAGATAGCCAAGTTTACTTCATGTGATGATAAACATTATGCCATAAGTGTCTCCTCGTCACTGTCAACAGTGTTTGTATTATGCTGACTGTACCCCCTCTGCAGAGGGGGTTAGACTCTCCCCCCACAAAAAGAGGATGTCTTGAATATGACACTAAACTACATCTGATAGTGAAGATCCAGTTCTGAGGAATGTGGTGTTCCTATTCATTGCCATTATTCCTAGGTCCACTCTGACTCGATGTGGTAGAACTTATCAGGGTTAAATCTATGTGTCTAAAAATTATTCGTATTTGTATACAAAAAAAAATAAATAAATAAATACACAAAAAATGTTAAATACAATGAATGTGATTCCCTAACCTCTAGGCATGAAATAACCCTGGTGAGGTTGACATGACATTAAAATCAGTCTTATAAAGATTCATTTGTGGAAGAAAAGGAAGTGTAATTTAACTTATGAGATAGATGAGATTAATGTTTTTAAAATCAAAAAATAATCATAGAAATTGGTGTCTGCATTCCATTCTGGGAATTGCTGAGTAGAATTGTCTGCGAATTTAGAAACTTGATGGTGTTGTATACGTTGTTTCTCAAGTTCTAGTTTGTTATATATAAAATATATATATAATTTTTTTTTTTTTTTTTTTTTTGCAATGTGTGATTTTACTTTTTTTTCCAGGATTCTATTCCCCAAAATTCCTCTCTTGTCTATTCACCTAGCTGTGGTCTCAGATTTTCATCCACATATTTCTTCCTAGATATGCTGTCCTTTCTGAGGTAAGGTGTTCCACCAAGATAATGCCTTATTGTCTTTTCCTCACTTCTGAACAGATACAGCACTTGATAAACCTTCCTTGCCTCATTTCATTTAGGCCACTGTTTTGTTGCTTCATTTGGCACCTTTCTTCCCAAGGGTTTGTTTTTAACCCTTCTGCGGGAAGCCCAGTTGCCTGGTGCTGTAGAATATACCAACTGCATCTCTGCACAGGGGTAAGGACCCCTCTCTCTCTCTTCCCAATGATTGTCCTTAATATGACATTAAACCATCTGATGGTTTTGGATATTTGGAGTATCCCTTCATTGCCATTGTTCCTGGGTCCACTCCGACCTGGAGTGGTAGCACCTGATAGGGTCTTATCTATGGATCAAATAGAACAAACTGTGTGAAAACAAGTGACTGATGTTAAATTGTGACTGTTATATAGCAATGTTAGAAACCATTTAACTGTGTGCAAAAATGTCACTCTGCCTGCAGAATGGTTAAAATCAAGAGCTGGATTTGTCTATTCAATAATTTTTGCCGGCTTGCTTAATGTAACAGTTATCATATCTGTACTGGACTTTAAAAAAAAAGTTTTTCACTGGAGGGGTTGAATAAATGCATATGAATAATGATTTGAAGTTTTTCCATTATTTGTTACTAGTTAAGATACAGGACATTGCTTGGGTAAAGTAAAGTCTTAAAGTTTGTTTGATTTTTTTTTTAAAAATTATTTTATGATTATTATTTTACTCATTGTGAGTTTTTCACACTAATTTTAACTGGGGGCTTTTCACTGGAGTCTGAATGATAGCCGATCTCCTCAGGTTTCCAGGACTCTTCTGAGTATTCTAGTCAATCTTAACAATGCTGTGGTCTGTATATGGTTTTGATTCTTCCTGATTTCCAATTCCTCCACTCATTTTTTTTTCCAAGCCTTTGGTAACCATTCCAAGTGCACCAACTACAATTGGTATCACTGTTGCTTTCATGTACACAGCTTTTTCAGCTCTCTAGCAAGATCCAGTTCCTTGTCGATCTTTTTGCTTTCATTTATTTTCATTCTGTGGTCTGTTGGAATAGCAAAATCAACCTTTTCAGAGTTGAGTGATCAGTCCAAGAGAATCTTGTCTTATTTTCTTGGATAGATTTTGATTTGTGCATTTATTAGTATGTTCAAATTTTAGTCTCTTGCACAATTCCTAGTGGATCACCTATCTTACCCAGTCTTTTATTCTCTTTGTGCTATTTTACTACCTTTGCTTATGTGATTAACTGTTTCATCTCTCTTATTTACGAGCTGGACCAGTAGAAATTACATGAAACAGAAAATATCAAAAGGAGCTATTTAAGCCAGAAAGGCTGATTTGGAATTTTATTACATATAAATCTTATTGTTGCCTCTCCGATCGAATCGCTCTGTGCTCACTTCCTCTCTCTTCACTAAATAGCTTAGAAAACATAGATGATTGTATATAGGTTTGCTGAAGATCTGACCTTTTGAAGATTCAATAAACTCCAACAACATGCTGTCAAAGGCTGAAAAAGAAAAAGAACTCCTAAAATTCCTTGGCACCAGCAATACCATTGTCTTCAAAAGAGAATATACAACTATATACAACTATGTATATACAACTATGTATATACAACTATGAATATACAACTATATACAACTATGTATTGACCTTTAGAATTGGTAGAATTAAATATGAACAAATAATGCGTGTATTAAGTATAATATAGATTGATATTGTATATTTTTGTATTATTCATTGTAAAGGCAACAGTAGAATTTATATGAAATAAGATTGTAAATTATCTTTTCTTGGTCTCTTTTTTTCTTTTTCTTTTTTTTCTTCTGTAGAATTTCCATGGGTGCTAATTTGTACAGAATGTCTCAGAATAGATGCAACCCATTAATATGATAAGGATTTATTACTGAGACAAATGCAATGGCAGTCAATTGGAACACATCCTGTAAAAATGCATTCTTTGAGTTAGACATCAAATCTTTTTTTTTTTTTTTTTTTTAATATCAGCTTCCAGGACATGCAACCTTTTGAGTTTCTTGTCCCAGTAATAAATCAATTATCATATTAATGGGTTGCATCTATTTTGAGACAGTTTTGAATGATTTTGTCTCCAAATAAGTAGTGATACAAAATATTTTTTCTTCTCTTGTCCAAGGCATTGTGATCAAGGATTAATAGTTGTTATTGTATACTCTTTTCAAATCTGAAACAAAAAAGAACGCAAAATTATTGGTAGTAGAGTTATTAGCAGTCACATGGGTCCCATGTATATTGAGACACCTATTATTAATGGTTTGCATCTTTTTGAGACAGTTTTGAATGATTTTGTCTCCAAATAAGTTGTGATGCAAAATATTTTTTCCTCTCTTGTACAAGGCATTGTGATCAAGGATTAATAGTTTACTATTTTCGAATCTGAAACAAAAAAAAGAATACATTATTATTAGTTTTAGCAATCACATAGGTCCCATGTATATTGAGACACCCTATATATATATATATATATTTTAGTAGACTTTGTATTGAACAACTCCCTCATTTTAAGCCACAAAAAGGTGTTTTTATCAGCAAGGTTAGGCCTAGAAATAAGGTCTTCTTGAATGTTTAAGAATATCCTAATTGATTTCGGTAAAAGGTGGAAGAATATCCCCTTTGGCTACAGGGAGGAGATATAGCAGAATATCTCATTTGGTCAAGTGGGAGGGTATGTGGATGATTTAAGTGCAAAGAGCAAATGGAGAAGCAGAATTGTATCATCAATGATCTTGTTTCCCCACTGATAGAATTGCAAACAGTTATTGTGTACAATAATGATATACAGTAATAACACAAATCTGATTTAGAAGGAATTATAAAACCCTAGCATTTTTCATTATATACAAGACTAAATTTACTTAATCCAATTTTTTGTGTGCAAATATTAGACGTCTGTAGCTAGTGTTATGATGACTAACGAGTCTCTGAGATGTCATCATGTGATAACACATTGCAGTTTTTTGTGCATCTTGAAATACAACTCCTTTTGTTGTTTTATATAAACCACCCTTAGCAAATACATAAAAAAAATGGGGGGGATACTTTTATTGTAAGTATATATTTACTCAAGCCTTCCAGACACGTAGGATACAACACAAGGTCAATTTTTAAGTGGAGTTTAACAGGTTTGAATTCAGTTTTTTTGTTTTTTTTTCTTTCTTATTATTCTTAGACAGGTTGGCATACAATAATTAAAAAATCAGTCTGACCTACTATTTATCCATAGCTGGAGGGAGAATAATTGAATTCATACCTTTCCCAAGGGTATTAGTGCTATAGGAAATGTAGACTGCCTTGTCCAGGATTTGAACTCTGGTTGCCATGTCCATTTCCTATGAGGGTAACCATTACAACATAAAGGCCTCCATTGTAATGAAATTGTATCTACTGCAAGAAAGAAGAGACGTTACATTGGCGTAGAAATTTGATCACCATAGACACACTGATAGCAATTTGAGATCTTAGCACACATAGTGACAATCTGAAATTAAATTGTTTTTTTTTTTTTTCTCTCTCTCTCTCTTTACAAAATTACTCAAAGACTCTATGGGGGTATCCTTGTGGTGTAATGGTTAAAGCGTTGGACTGCAGAATTGTAGTGAGTGAGTTCAAACTCCAGTCGTGCTATTACGTTCACTTTTGGGCAAATACCCTTGGGAAAAGTATGAACCCCCTTATCCTCCCAGCTTTGGGTTAAATAGTACCACTACTGTTCTTCTAGGAGAATGGCTTTGGCATTAAATAACCTACAAAGGTTGATATGCCATTAAACAAAGAAACCAACCAAACCAAACCAAATTATATATATTCAGTATACACCCCCCATATATATACATATATAAACAGGATTTGGAATCAGATAAACATTAAGGGTTGATATGCCATTAAACAAAAGAACCAAACCAAACCAATCAAAGACTCTGTAGACACATTATCAAATGAAAAGTGACTGCAAGAAAACCCTAAATTTTACTTCTCTTTTGTTTGTGATGTAATCCTAGATGTGCATATTTAGATGCAATATGTGAATATATATGCATAACAAATATCTGTCCTTATGTGTAAAAAAAAAAAAAAAAAAAAGTTGGCGACTGTAGTCAAAGGCTTTCTTTTCATTAGCTACTACACCGAGGTGTAGGGCAGAGCACTACTCCTTTCCTTGGATTGCTCCACTTTACTCTTGATTCATACCTTATAATGCTGAGTATTAAGCAAGGAGGTATCAAGTACCATTTTTTGTATTTTTAGTGTGACTTAACCTGGGATTGAACCCCAGTCTCCTGGGCCATTAGCAAACTCTCCACCCATTAGAGTAATGGACCTGGGGGGGGAGCACTACTCCTTTCCCCAGATTGCTCCACTTTACTCTTGATTCATACCTTATAATGCTGAGTATTAAGCAAGGAGGTATTAAGTACCGTTTTTTGAGTCTTTAGTGTGACTTAACCTGGGATTGAACCCCAGTCTCTCGGGCCATTAGCAAAAACTCCACCCATTAGAGTAATGGACCTGTGTGTAGTAGTAGTAGTAGTAGTAGTAGTAGTAGTATCAAAAGGATAGCTAAACAAGTTGTTGAGGTTTGTAGATTTTAATAGATGATAAAATAGAAAGAGAAGGATTTCTCGGTGGGGATGAAAAGGTTAATTGGGGAGTTTTTGTGGCTAACATGTTGGGCAGTAACATCATAGAACATGAGTTCAAACTCCAGTTGCACTATTGCATTCACTTTCAGACTAATGCCCTTAAGAAAAGTATGAATCCTCTTAGGGGTTTAAATAGTACCACTAGTCTCTCTACAAAGATGACTTTGGCATAAATAACCCATTAAGGCTGGTTTCTTTGTTTAATGGCATATCAAACTAAAGGGTTAGTTTTTAATGGACTAAAGGCTTTGGTACCTGTGTGATCAAAGGTTAGTAGATAAGTGTTACATATTGACCCTCAACTGAGCCGTCAATCAAGAGATGCACCTGTGTAAATATGCGGAAGCAGGTGGGCGTCAAACAAAAATATAACCAGAACACAGACGGCTTGAGTCAGTTGGAGATAGGATGCCAGTGGAGTGAGAACCAGCTCCAGACAGAGAGCTTGAGCCCTCAGTGATCCACGGTTGAGCAGCCCAGCCAGAATGCGAAAGAATTGCTGCTATGGTCAGAAGAACTTGGGGTCAATATGTGGCAGTCTGCACCGTCTCCAACTCACCTCTCACACACAAGAAATATCACCTTTTCGAGAATAAAGTGTGAGGGGTATATTTTTATAAAGAAGTGTGTTCGTTTATTGAAGTTTGTCACTGTTTGATTATGTTCCGCATATATTTGTATATGTATATGTATGCAGCTATACAACATAAGGATGTTATTTTTCAAAGTTTCCACTGAGATAGAAATACTTGAAACCATCTAAATTATTTGCTAACAAGTGATTGTGTATCACTGTGGGTCTCAAATCGATGTTTGCCCAACCACCTGTCAAACAGGTTTATGCAGCACTATATCGTAAGTGTCAGTCCGACTTCTGTTGTAACCTTTGCCATAAGAAAAAGTGATGATCACTCAAAAACACTGTCTTGGTTCATCAATACCAAAGTTTATTTGCTACTACATATTTTAGTTGTCATCAAGAAGAAAGAAACAGCATATAAAAAATGAGTCAACCATTTTTAGCTAAACAATGTCATGAGGAGAAAGAAAGCAGACACCGTCCTTGAAATATCTTTCTCATTTTGTTAGAGTTCTAACACATATGTTCACTGGTTTCATTTTCGTAGTTTCACGTCTGGTGTAAGACCCTTCTTTGAAGCCCATCCCAAAATGGGGGGGGGGGTCGCAACTTTTGGCTGCCTTTACATCATCACGTCCAGCTGCCAATTAACGCTTTTCTTATTTCCTGTCCCGCATCCACATTGTCGATTCACTGCTGATATGATGATCTGGATTTCAGGAACCTACTTTTCTCCCACTCATTCGTTTCTTCTTTTTCATATGTGTTCCTCTCTTTTCCACTGTCTTGTGGTGGACCAGTAAATCTTGCATAGAAACAAGTCACAATCAACAAGAGTCCTTAATTATTTTGTAATTGATATTTAATAGAATTAGTTCTGTGGGATGGTGATACTTGTAACCATTTAACTTGCAAACAAATGAAGGTATAACTGACTGCTTCTCTACAGATGGGTAAGGACACCCCCCTCCCCAACGAGTGTCCGGGATATGACACTAAACAATCTGATGGTGAGGTTCCAGTAATGTTGGAGCTTTGGGGAATGTGGAGTACCCTTTCATTGCCATCGCTCCCAAGTTCACTCTGGCCCGGGGTGGTAGTACCTGATAAGGGTCCTGTCTATGGGTTAAATAAAACTAAACTGTGGTTTCTTGAGTTTACTGTTTTTTGCATTTAAACTGCATATTTATGCTAAACTGAATTGTTTAATATAGAACTGTTTAGACATTTAACTGTTTGTAAACAAAATCTATACTTATACTAAACTGAATTGTTTGAATTAGAATTGAATAGCATGAAATAAGAATGTTTTTGACAAATTGTACTCCTGCTAAACTGAATTGTTTGAAATAGAACTATTTGCATAAAATGGATTTGGCATTAAATAACCTACAAAGGTTGATATGCCATAAAACTCAAACAAACAAGTAAATATAACTGATTTAAAAGTAAAGTTACCGACAAATAATTTGCTTATAAATCATATACATGTATTTTTTTAAAAATTTGGTATTAAATGATCCACAATGTTTGATATGCCATAAAACACAACCAAACCATCATATATGTATAAACCGGATTTGAATTAAATAACCATCAAGAGTTGATATTAAACCAAATGACCTAACCTAACATTTTTAAAGTATTTTAGTTTTGGACATTGGTCATGGGAAAAAAAATTTTGTTTTCTGGAAGCTAGACTGTCAATATCCAAGGAAGCAGTCTGGAAATAAACAGGTCAATGCAAGATAATGGTAGTTGTCTTTCTGGGCTGGGCAGGGCAGAAAGTTTACCCACACTAGTTGGTCACAAGAAAATCATAGACGGCAGAGTTAGGAGCTGGCCAATAAACAGAATGGGGATGGGGAAACTGACCAAGTTTTCATCTGGTGTTCATATCGCAATTGTGAGCGGTCAGTACCTTAGTCCATATTGTGGAGTGCCTCACACACTCCCTGACCAGAATAATAGACAAGAGAAATTATCATAAAATAAACCATACATATGTACTCAGAAATTCTTTTTTCTTTGTAATCCTGACCTGTGGCTTTTACTGTTTTGACCAGACTGAGTGAACAATAGATCTTGTCTTAACAAGCACAATGTGGGTTGAATCAGCTGACTAATGAAATTGTATTAGTCGCACCAATAAATGCCATAGGAAATCAATTCAATTTTCTTAAAAGAATTTTTTTTCTTGTGACTTTTTGATCTTTTCATGACTAAAGTAGAGTTTTTAATAAATTGGAATTGGTTTATAACAAGAATTATTTTAATCTCATAAAAATATTTGTTTTGAGGCTTTTCAAATTGGAGGGCATACAAAGATGAGTGACAAAAATAATAAAAAGATTACAGCTGCAAGGAGAGATTGGAGAAATTAAAATTAACTACTTTGATAGTAAGAAGAATGAGGGTTGATCTCATTGAAACTTTGAAAATAATAGATTTTCTAATTATGGTTGACATTTTTTTTTTCAATATTTCTCCTCAAACTTGAAATTTACTGTCAAGACTGAATTAAAATATTAAGTCAGTTGGATTGTTTTGCTCATGGTCATATTTTGGGAACAAATTGCCCAAGTGGATCCAAAACAGCTGTAATGTTTTTGAAAAAGAATTAAGATTAAATTGGATGAATTTAGAATTAATGATAAGAAAAAATTAAAGAGGACATTTTCAGGAACTATCAGATGAATTACCTGCGAGAAATTGAACTGTCTATACATATTGTACAGGGTGGAACGATAAAATTGTCGTCCTAAAGAAAACAACGCTACAGCTTTATTTTAAAACTTTTATTGAAAAAATCAATTCAAAGTCATAGCACTCCTTCTGAAGCCAAGCCTGGGTCTCTTTGGACTTGTGGGCTGGCACTGAGTCCTGCTGCCACGCCCAGGGTCTGCCACCGACACCTAATTGCACCAGGGGATCACCACACTCTCCAGCACATCCAGGTACACTTTGGGGTTGACTTTCAAGCCGACTTCGAAGATGTGATGTGGCCCTCACTTGAAACCAGACCAAAGACCATAACCGTAGCCGGAAACTTTGTTTTCATCACCCTGGGTACGTCTCTGTTATTCGTAGCATTTTGCATTTGCATTTTGAGGGTGCTGGCAATGTTGTCATAACTTGGATTGGTAGAGAGCATAAGTTGTACAGCAGCGCATCTCCGATCTCGCTCGTTGAACATTGTGTCACTTTCAGACATGATAGAAGGCTCCTATCGCTCTTAGGATTTGTACACAACTGGCCAACTAGTAGGTAGTCTGCAACAAAAAAAGAAAACTGGTTTTCATTAAATGAAAATGGAATCATGTCGTCTTTTCTAAGGCGACAATTTTATTGTTCCACCCTGTATTAATAGTGTATATGTTCTATGAAAAGATTGTAAAAAGCAGAGATTCCTAAGGAGACATAACAAATAAATGATAATATTCAAAGTGGCTGCAAATGAAACAGTGCTTCAGGTTTGAACAGAGGTCTGTCATGTAATTTTTGGTGGCTAAGAAATGCAAACCTTGTGAAATTTACAGAGGAATTTGTGTTTTTGGAGAAGTATGTTTTGGTTTTAAAAAGACAAATCTATACATTGGGTTTGCCACTAGAAGCCTAAAAACCACTTCCAAATAATGCAGAATTTACATTATGGAAAAAATCCTGGGGAAAAAGAAAATTTTTTTCCAAAGAAGTTTTTCTTATTTATTAAATGACCTTTGTAATTATGGCTGTTGCATTGCTGTGATAGAAATGAAATGTCTGGCTGGTATGGATTGAAGATTGGAATAAAGGGTTGCATCCTCTTTTCAAAAGTCGCAGTTAAAAAACAACAGACTTGAGTATATTTACTGCTGTGAAAAATAATTTTAATCAAACTATTGCATGATGTATTGCCTTATATTCATATTTTTTGTGTAGTTGTTTCTTAAGATCTATTAAACCCCCTAACAGGTATTAGTACACTGGGTCGGAGTGGACATGGGAGTAATGGTGATAAAGGAGTACTTCACATTCTCAAGATGAAGGACTTCACTATCAGATGCACTTTAGCGTCATACTCCAGACATCACCCACTTTTTTTTGGTAGTGGGAGGCTTACCCCCTCTGAAGGAGATATAGTCAGTGTTCAACTGACTGGGAGTCCTCTTTCTGATTTGTTCACTAACATGTATCAAAATTCATTGAGAATCAAAATTAAAAGAATACAATCACAATTATTAGAAATTAAATTGCATCCATCTTGTTTGATAGACAGCAGAAGCTCAGGGTGAATGCTAACAAATTTACTATGTCCCAAATGAAGGCTGACTAAGCACAGTAGTCCGGGGCTATCGACAAGAGATGAGTGACAACCATTCGTGGTTCCAATGGCAAACTCCATACAGGTGCAAGCTCAAGATCAATTTCACACCTTGTTTCACTGTTTCAAGCCGTGTTTTCAGTTGGCTACCACTTGGCAGTTGACACAGAGCATGACCAAGCCAGTGAGAAGAGCTTGCCAAAGGGAGGAGATTTTGCATCATGCATGGATTGCAGAGTACAAGTAGGAGAAAGCCAATACAGACCAAGTGATTTTTGCATTTGTGGACAGAGGAGACTCCACCCAAAAATTTGACATTGTGTTAAATGCAGCCCATGGTGGAGGCGTTAGACAAATAAGAACTAGCATTTAATTTAATATAGACTTGTTTAGATAATTTAAAGATTGAATTCAACTTGTATAGGGTCAAGCAGTAAGTAGCATTAAGAAAATAATCAAAGAAGAATATACAATAAGTATTTAATGTTGATAGAAGTGGGATTATTTGGGAGGGGGAAAAATCTTGAGTCGAATAGAAAGTAAAGTAACTGTCAATCATTACAAATTTTGGTGCTTGTCCAGAATAGTCCACTTATGGAAATTCCCATTATTTCTTTGGTAATATACCAAAAATACTTTCATTCACCATTCAGATAAGTGTAAGTTTTAGTCATTTGCTTGTATTGTTTTTAATACTGAACCATTGATTCTCGAATTCTATGTGGACACTGGATGCCTTCTAAAGTACTTGCTAAGAGTAATGACAATTAGGAACAGATAGTGTGAGAAAGTCGAGGGAATCTGTGCTGTCAGCACACTTTGATGAGCATGTATGTGATATATATATTCACAAACACACACTGGCTGTTAGAGGGGTAAGACCCCCCCCCCCTAACGAGTGTCCTGATATGACACTAAACAATCTGATGGTGACGTTCCAGCAGTGCTGGAGCTTTGGGGAATGCGGAGTACCCCTTCATTACCATCGCTCCCAGGTCCACTCTGGCCCGGAGTGGTAGCACCTGATAGGGCCCTATCTATGGGTTAAATAGAACTAACAGCATAATTATGCTAAAATGAATTGAGTAAACTGAATAGCTTGAAATAGAAACGTTTTTGACAATTAAACCGTACTTACACTTAAACTGTGTGCTTATGCTTAACTGAATTATTTCAAATAGAACTGTTTTCCGACATTAAAACTGTATTTACACTTAACTGAATTATTACATATAACTGCTTGAATAGTTAGAAATGGAAATGTTTTTGACAATTAAACTGTGTACTTATGCTAAAATTAACTGTTTCCAATAGAACAGATTATTTACATAAAATGGATTTGGCGTTAAATAACCTACAAAGGTTGGTATGCCATAAAACCAACCAAACCAAACCAAACTGGCTGTCGAATACACTGACTGCGCCTTTGCAGAGGGGTAAGACCCCCCCCCAATGAGTGTCCTGGATATGACACTGAACAATCTAATGGTGAGGTCCCAGTAATGCTGGGGTCTTGGGGGAATACGGTGCACCCCTTCATTGCCATTGCTCCCAGGTCCACTCTGGCCCAGCATGGTAGCACCTGTTAGGCCCTATCTATGGGTTAAATAGAACTAACGGCATACTTATGCTAAACTGAATTGTTTGATTAAGTTGAATTGCTTGAAATAGAAATGTTTTTCACAATTAAACCATACTTACATTTAAACTGCATGCTTATGCTAAACTGAATTATTTGAAATTGAACTGTTTTTTGACATTGAAACTGTACTTACACTAAACTGAATTGTTATATATAACTGCTTGAATAAACGGAATAGTTTGAAATAGAAATCTTTTTGACAAACTGTGTACTCATGCTAAACTGAATTGTTTTAAATAGAATTGATTATTTGCATAAAAATGAATTTGGCGTTAAATAACCTACAGAGCTTGATATGCCATAAAACCAAACCAAACACACTCACACGTGTGTGTGTTTGTGAAAAAAGGGAATTTGTAAAGTCAGTGACATTTTATTAATGGTCTTAAATGATCATCGACCACAAATGTCAAACTGATTTTCAGAAATCTTTCTTCTCATATTGTTAGATTTTTTTTCCTTTATTGGCCTAGCTGTCCAATATTTTCCCCATCGCTGGCTGCAACACACTTCCATTTCGTTTTTGTTCTCACTCTTCTCTGTGTTGGTCTGAATTGTTTGATAATTTTGTCTTATTGTTGTGGAAGTTTTCTGGTCTCTTGGATATCGCTCGACAATTGCATTGGGTTCACCCATGATTGATGTGTCCGACACAATAAAACTTTTCCTTTTGATACTTGACAATCGAATATTTTACTCTGTTTCCCTCTTGAATTATCTCTCTTTGGATGTCCTCATGCAACGATATTCCCAGCCTGGATCTTTCCATGGCCCTCTGTGCCATTACCAGTCTCTGTTCTTCCTTCGTTCTGGTGGCCCACGTTTTGTTCAGAAACAACTTAAACAATGCAAAAAAAACTCTACTCATAAATATATTTGGTGTCTGATGATTGTGTAGCCACATGAAACTAGAGGTACAGTGAAAAGAGTTCCTATATTCTAAGTTTGTTTTAAGTTTTTCAACTGCTTTGTTGATTGGTCATTAAACATTTTCATTTTTGATTTCCGACACTCATTTTGTTTTATATATATATATATATATATATATATATATATATTTTATCATCCTTATATATAATTTTTTTTAAAGAATGTTTATATGCCTATTCTTTTTTTCTTATATAGTGTGTGTGTGTGTCACATACACAAATATCACCCACGTCATAATGATTGATTTTCAACTAGCAATAACCACGCCTCGGAAAATCCTCATTAGCTATGGTATCACCCCTGCTTCATATGCAATATTTTATAGTTTTTACTTATCTCTCTCTCTCACACACACACACACACAATATGTCTGTGTTTGACTTATTTCATATATATATATATATATATATATATATATATATATATATATATATATATATATATATAATCACATGTGTGACTTAGAAATAAATGTCACACACACGGATTTGACAATGCTTCATAGACAATATTGTATGATTTTTAGTTATGTCTCACACACACACCACATGCATGTGACTTTATATATATATATATATATATATATATATATATATATATATATATATATAATCATGTGATTTATATATAATGTCAAATATAATGATTGCCAATGCTTTCACACATTTCATATATATATATATATATATATATATATATATATATATATATATATATATATATATATATATCTCACATACCAACACACACAAGTGTAAGTGTTTAGGTCAACCCTTAATTTATAATTGGGAAATGAATCTATAAAATTAATTTTTGAATCCAAATGTTGTTCCTTGTCCTTCCCATTAAATTTGAATTTCAACCTTACAAAATTATTACTTGTGTATAAGTCATTGCTAATGTTTTTCTTTAAAAATTAGTTCTTTAAAATTTCTTCACCTATATTCAATTATATAAAGTATACAATAAATATTTTCATTGCTTTTTTTTTTTTGGTATGAAAATTTGAAAAATTTAGAAAACTGTTTCTTGAAATAATGTATATTTTCATTGGTTGGGTACAATTGCCATTTGTTAAATGGTTTTATAACTTCAAATAATACAAATTCAATAAGTATGAGATTTTTATGGGATTAATTATTTGTACTAATTGAGGCTTGGCTGTACAAATAGACGAAGAAAATGTCTATTACATTTAATGACTGTAAGTTGTGTTAATGCCTTCTAAAAATAAATTCACAAGTCAGAATGTTGAATGCGTAATTAAACTAAGAAGCTGCTGAACAAAAACAATTTCATATAGCGTGTTTTGTCATTTAAAAAAAATTTGCTTGTACAGCTATATTCTATTTACTGACTCATAATAATAATATTGTGGAGTTTGTTTGTTTGTTTGGGTTTTTTTTTGGGGGGGGTGTCTTTTTGATAAAGGATTGTCAGCAGCTTTTAAGTAGTAATTTTTTAAAATCTTTACCAGACTGTACATTGATTTTAATTATATGTTAACTTGTCTAGAGCTATTTTATGTTCAGAGGTTAGGGAATTTCATTCATATTTTTTTTTATTTCTCTTTTCTCCACCCCCTCCTTTTGAATGCAAATGTTTTTTAAACAGAACTGACACATCGATGAGACCTATTAAGGTCTCATCGATGTGTCAGTTCTGTTTATCTTTATTAAATGTCATAGAATTATCTTTATTTATTTTATTTTATTTTTTATTTTTTTTCTTACTTCCCAATTTTGATATCCTAATTTTCATATATATTCTTTACTTTTAATTTTTTTTAACTGAAATTGTCAAAGAATTATTCATTCTATTTTTATTAACATCTTAATTTTTATATATTTTTTTGCTTGAAATATTATCATAGATGTATTAATTTTATTTTTGGGGGCATTGTCAGCTATTGTTATCAATTTTGATTCTGTATTTTCTTGGTGATAAGTCTTCTATTAAATTTGATAGGTTTTTTTTTTTTTTTTTTTTTTTTTTTTTGTCTTTATCAGATAAAATATTTTCAACCTTTAATTTTTTTCTATTTATTCTCCCCCTTTTTATTTTCTTAAAATAAGCATTGTCACCCATTGTTATTATCAATTTTGACTAGTATTTTCTTTCATAGGATCTTCACAGCTTTGCTTAGTCTGGCACACACTGCTCAGTATCCTCTTTTCCTAAGTACCACACACATATATATATATACACACACATTTATTTTATTCAATTTTTATACCTATTCTATAATTCTGACAGTGTGGAAAAAAAAATCCCAGATACAATTTGCAAATAAAATATTATACAAAATGATTAAAAAAAGAAAAGACTAAAAACATTTGTATTGCTTGGAAAAGAATCAACTAATATCACAATGCCAAGTCAAAAAAAAATATATATCTATATACCTGTGCTTTAAAGTATAATTCGATTGTGTCTCGCATCATTGTGACAAATATTTGGTTTTGTTTTTTCTTTTATCAAATCAATCTTTTTTTTTTTTTTTTTTTTTTTTTTTTTTTTTTTTTTTTTTTCAGTCTTAATCCTGTTTTTGTTTTTTTGTTTTTAAGATAAACATTATCATTAATTTTAATTTAGTATTTTTCTTGATCATAAGTCTCCTATTATTAGTTTTGACTATTATCTTATTAAATTTAAGTTGCTTTTTTTGTTTTTTTTTTTGTTATTCATTTGTATCTTACTGAGAACTTGATTGTAAAATAAGTTGTGATAAAAAAAGAAAAGCAATTAAGAGAAGAAAGTCGGTCATGGTTTAAATGAATAATAACAATCAACAAAGCTTCATGTTGAAATAAAATGATGGTGTGTGTGTGTGTGTGTGTGTATATATATTGTATTTTTTTATTTTTTTCTTAAAGAAAAAAAACAAAACTGGTCACATTAGGATTATAAATTTATTTCCATCCTGTTATGTGTTTTTGATTAAATTAAAAAGACACTGGAAAAAAATTATATTATTTATATTTTTTTCGTGTTTTTTGATTTTATCAAAAACACATAACAGGATGGAAATAAATTTATAATCCTAATGTGACCGGTTTTGTTTTTTTCTTAAAGAAATTATTGCTCTGTAATGTCAGTTACATTGAGCTCTTTACCAGGAAAATTTAAATGTTCACTGTTGAATGTTTTTTTTGTCCTGATGGAATTATTCCCAACTCCGGTTTAACTCGACCAAATAATACTATATAATGTGTGTGTGTATATATATATATATATATATATATATATATATAGGCAGCATTTCTTTGTTAATGCAAATTTCATTAAACATAATAGACATTTTATGCCTACATATTTTCTTGTACTACTGTGTAAGGGCGTCTTTGCTGTTGGAGATTATGGCGCTTGCTTTTACACAGTAGTAATTTGCTAAAACAAAAGTTACATCACTTTTGTAACAGATTCTCCCCTGATGATGGCCCAAAGTCGGGCAGAAAGTACTAGGGATACATACAACTATGGACAATACCTAAATCAATTCCCCCCGAATACGATAAAAGTAATACGGGAATTCGAACGGATCCAAAAGAAAATATATAGGCATAAAATGTCTATTATGTTCAATGAAATTTGCATATATATATATATTATAATCTCAGTAATATCCAGTCAGCATCCGAAAGCAGTGGGTGTGGATTATACACATATTGGATATATGAAGAATTTCATGTAAATCTATGTGATTGCTTGATGTATGACAATTTAACTAAGTTTAAGTTTCCTTCTACTTATACTATATAATATATATATATATATATATATATATATATCATGGATACTTATCTGCAACCACTGGTTTCATGTCGTCTTTACACGACAATCATCAGGCAGAAAAAAAAAGATTTTGGTGAAATTTGAAAAATGGAAAAGATAGTCAAAAGAATTTTTATGTTATAATTGTCTTTAGTGTATGTGTGTGGATAATATTTGCATATTGTGTGTGGTCGTATAAAATCCAAAATATTATCCAAATACAGGGTGGAACGATGAAATTATCGTCCTAAAGAAAACAACACTACAGCTTAATTTTAAAACTTTTATTGAAAAAAATCAATTCAGGTAACTTAATTATGTAGTAGAGCTGACATATATTCAATGTAGCCGCCTTCAGCCTCAATAACCGCCTCGATACAGATCCAGAACTGGGAGCATGCTTTTCCACAAGCACCGGCGGGAGCTCAGCAAATACTCAGCCGATGGCGGCAATCAGGCTGGCTTTGGTGTTGTGGGAGGTCATGTTGGTGATGTTCTCGACGTATGACCAAATGAAGTAGTCCAGCAGGTTTAGGTCGGGGAAGAGGGGGGCTTGATTAGCCTGGGGTTCTTTGTCTTCTCAGTCAAGATCTGGCTTGTCTGGCGCCTGTAGGGTCTACACTTAAAGTCCTCCTTCACACATGCATTCACAGTTGTGTGTGAGACACCTAAATCTTGGGCAATCTGCTGAATAGGCCGCTGGGGAGTTTCATCAATGATTGCTTGGACCTTTTCGATGAACTCCTTGGTCCGGGTCTTCCTGGCGGTGTCATTAGCCTTGGGCATCTGCTCCACCACCTCCAAAGGGCCGTCCGATGTGTTGAGCTGTGCCCTCGAGCCTTGAACCGTCCGGATTTGCATTTTGAATGTGCTGGCAATGGTCCTATTGTCATAACTTGGATTGGTAGAGAGCATGAGTTGTACAGCGGCACATTTCCGATCTCGCTCGTTGAACATTGTGTCACTTTCAGACATGATAGAAGGCTCCTATCACTCTTGGGATTTGTACACAACTGGCCAACAAGTAGATGGTCTGCAACAAAAAAAAGAAAACCAGTTTTCATTAAACAGAAATGGAATCATGTCATCTTTTCTAGGGTGACAATTTTATCATTCCACCCTGTACTGACATGTGAACAAACATCTACTCTCGCATTTCGATGCTTGCAAATTATATATGTGTGTGTGTGTGTGTGTGTATGTGTGTGTGTGTATATATATATATATATATATATATATATATGCTAAAACTGTTCTAAAACTAGTAATCTGTGTTCAAGAATGAGATAAAAAAAACTCTCAATCGAGTTACCTTTTCCTGATTTTCAATTGATGAAGGCCAAACAGTACACAACTGAAACCTTATGTCAGAAGTCCTATTCTATATCATCATCATGTCGTGCCACTAGCACGGATATCCCCGACCCTCTCTCGCCACTTTTCCCTATCATTCATCGCTTCTGGCAGGTCTTCAGGGCTACATCCCGTATCCTCACATAGCTGCTGTATGTATGTTTGAGTTGGTCGTCAGGCTTTTGCTTGGCCATATGGGTGGGTCCATAGGACTACATCACTGATGTGTTCGTCCTTGCTTCTCCAGCAGTGTCCTGCATGTCTGGTTCGTCTAACTTGTATAGTTTTCGTGATGGGAGCCAGGTGGCCGTATAGTTGGTGCCTTGTGGAGTGTTGCCGCCTGGACTCGTTCAATATTGCTCGCAACATTCTTGTGTAATTGCCGTCTAGTTTCTTCTTCAGCCGTTTAGTTAGCATCCAAGTAGTGCATCCATATAGCAGTATCGATATGACCGCTGCCTGGAAGAAACTGCATTTCATTTTATCGGTCAGGTCTGATTTCTATGTGATTGAGCTAGGACAAAGGGTACACTGCCAAAACCTTCTTGAAAAAAAAATCAATTTATAGATGAAGAAAATATTCTGACTTTCCAAATAAATTGAATACTCCTTTGGCTGTCGTGCAAAATCTAAATAAGATTGTATAATTTTAGTTGTCTTGCTCAGAGACTTACCATCCATGATTTTAACAGTAACCATCATTTAATATAATCCCACTTTTGAACTATAATCCAAGCAGCTGTTAATCTCATATAGCAGATTAAAGATTGATTTAATCAAGGGTGTTTATTGGGAAGGATTAATTGTCTGCATAAGTAATTTCACTTTTCCCCTCCAGTTAATCTGATGTCTGATCTCTTGTAAAACATGATTGGTGATCCCAGTTGGTCTTGTTTTATTTAATAAACTGTTTGAATTCTATTCTAACACATTATTTTAATAGTTATATCAAAAAATTTATATTCCTTATGATTAATGTGTCTTTGTTAATTTTTGGGCATTTACCTCAGAATTTGATTTTGCCTGCCCCTAATGAACAGGGAAAAAAAAGTGATATGTTTGGCTATGGAAATCAGACCTTCCAAGCAGCAGTCGTGTCAATACTGCTGTATGGGTGCACCACTTGGACTCTAACTAAACGGCTGGAGAAGAAGCTAGACAGCAACTACGCAAGAATGTTGCGAGCAATATTAAACAAGTCCTGGCGGCAACACCCCACAAAGCACCAACTATACAGCCACCTGCCTCCCATCATGAAAACTATCCAAGTTAGACGAACCAGGCACGTAGAACACTGCTGGAGGAGCAGGGACGAGCTCATAAGTGATGGACCCCCACATATGGCCGGGCAAAAGCAGGATGACCAGCTGGAACATACATACAGCAGCTATGTGAGGATTGCTAGAGGGAGAATAATTGGATTCATACCTTTCCCAAGGGTATTAGTGCAATGTGAAATGCAATCAATCTCGTCCACGATTTGAACTCGTGTTGCCGTGTCCTACGACGATAACCATTACACCATTACACCACGTGTTTCCTACGACGATAACCATTACACCACGGGCACCTCCATCGGAAATACATATGTTTAGGGATCATATTTTGACTGATTAAAACCTTGTTTAAATTCTTCTGCAGTATATATACTAAAATTTATTAATTCAGGTGTTGTAAAGTTTTTTTTTGTTTTTTTTTTTTTAATTATTTTCTGAACAACCCAATTTTAATAATAATTCTTAATAAACAGTTATAGAGTCAAATAAGTAAAAGTAAAGTTGGCGACTGTCGTTGAGGGCGAACCAAAGGCTCCCTTTTCAGTAGCTACTACACAAAATTGTAGGGGGATGGGCTACTCCTTTCCCAGGATTGCTCCACTTTACCCTTGATCCATACCTTATATTACTGAGCGTTAAGTAAGGTGGTATCTAGTACCATTTTTTTTTAAGTCTTTGGTATGACTCAACCTGGAATTGAACCCTGGTCTCCTGATAATATTCAATTAGAATAGGCAACATCAACATTACCTCATAAAAAAATGAAGATCTTTGCAAATGCATGTCTTACTAGAAGGCTTATACAGCGAAACATTCCCTAATAGACTGCATCAACCTGACCCCTACATGCCAAAAATGCTATAAAATAAATAATCTCAAACACCTCTTTGAAAGTACAAATATAAAAATCTTAAACATTTTAAAAGAAGTCCTACTATAAATTATTATTTTAAAAGTATATATATATATATATATATATATATATATATATATATATATATATATATATATATATATTTATAAATGAGGACTATATGCAAATAAAAACACAGATCTATTAAAATGATTTTTTTCTAAGTATCCAATTATTTCATCGAAATCAAAAGAATACTGATATTGGCATGAAATAACAAAATAAAATGAAATAGAAACGATGAGCTGTAAAACACGAATCTGGTTACAATATAAATATTCCTAACATTGATTTTTAGACAGAATTATTTGACCCCTAGATGGGACCCTAACAGGTATTACTACTCTGGGCCAGAGTGGACCTGCGAATAATGGCAATGAATAGGTGACTTCACACTTCCAAAATCTCCAGAACAGCAGCCTCACTACTAGACACAGTTTAATATACTTTAGACAATATGAATTTTCATAAATCATAGAAGATTTATCTGTATATTACTAACATATTTAAAAATAAAAAAAAAAAAAAAGCTCTTCATAGCAAGATATTTGTTAAAGCAATACATTTAGCTCTTAGAAAATGAAGCAATTTTACAGTCTAATATGAAATTGAATAATATTGCTGGATTTTCAATCACAGTAAACATTATTTTTTAATCATCCAAATTAATATAACTGAGATGATCATTATCATAATACTTCATTTCTTCCAAAATAAAAGTTGGCAACCATAGTCGAGGATGACCAAAAAGCTTCCTTTTCAATAGCTACTACACCAAGGTGTAGGGGAGGGTGCTACTTCTTTCTCTGGATTGCTCCTCTTTACCCTTGATCTATACCTTATAAGCTGAGTGTTAAGCAAGGAGGCATCAAGTACTATTTTTTGAGTCTTTGGTATGACTCGATCTGGTATTGAAACCAGGTCTCCTGGTCCATTGGTGAACACTCTAACCATTATGCCAATGGGCCAGTCAGAATAAAATAAAAACACCAGTATAATCATGGACTGCTGTTACATTAGGAACCCAATGATACACGAGTCATGTAATAACTCATTGATTTCATTTCTATCAATAGATTGTCTTGAATCTTGCCATCTGCTTCCCTGCCAGATTTGTAAGTTTTGAGATGTCTGATGTCTCTAATAAGTGAAAAGTTTTTTTAGTCTACAGAGAGAAATAATTACTTTGTAAATCTCTTTCTGCACACAACAGATACTTACATCAGTGCTGTTAATTGTTGTTTTTTAATAGCCACTGGGTGGGAAAGCTCTGATATTGCACCAGTCATAGAAATAAATGAATCTGGGTCCACTGTACAATATTTGTGCCCTGTTAGTGGGTCTTAGAATATGCTTACTCCATCACATGGGGGGGGCTCCTCCTCCCAAAAAAGAAGTATATCCCACTCAAATGATTTTTAGGGTTGAGAGGCTCCAATTCTGTTCAGGTCCCATCTATATGTCAAATTTGAAAATCATCAGTATTAGATAATATCGATTCCTATCTAAAACAAATAGTTTGCACAGTTATTTGGTTTCAAGTATTCCCATCAAATACTAATAATTCTATGGTTTCAAGTAATTAATTCTATCTACTGGCTCGTTGGTCCAAGTGGGTAGTGTATTTGCCAATGGTCTGGGATACCCGGGTTCAATCCCAGGTCCTGTCATACCAAAGACTTTAAAAAATGGTACTTGATACTTCTTTGCTTAACACTCAGCAATATAAGGTACATATCAAGGGTAAAGTGGAGTGATCCAGGGAAAGCAGTAGCACCCTCCCGTACACCTCGGTGTAGTAGCTATTGAAAAGGGAGCTTTCTGGTCGCCTTCAACTAAAGGGAGACAACTTAACTTTATTTCTATCTAATAAGTTATTTGTTTTCAAGCATTCTTATCAAATACTTATAATTCTATGGTTTCATAATTATTTCTATCTAATAAGTTATTTGTTTGCCCACAGCTACATGGTTTCAAGTAACAAATACTAATCCTAGGGGCGTCTTTGTAGCATAATTGTTTCAGTTCTGAACAGCAAAACCATAGTAAGAATGTTCAAATGCTAGTTGCACTACTACGTTCACTTTTGAACTTAATACCCTTGAGAAAGGTATAAACCTCTTTATCTCCCAAGTTATTGGTTAAACAGTACCCCTACTGCCCTTCTACAAGGATAGCTTTGAATAAGCCATAATGGTTGATATACCATTAAACCAAAAAAACCAAACCTTATGATAATCCCAGCCCAGTTGGCTGGGGTTGTAGAATACACCAACTGTATCTCTGCAGAAGGGTAAGACCCTCCAATGAATGTCCTGGATATGACACTAAGCAATCTGATGGTAAGGCTCCAGTCCTGGAGCTTTGGGGAATGCAGAGTATCCCTCCATTGCCATTGCTCAAAGATTCACTCTGACCTGGAGTGGTAACACCAGATTGAGTCCTATCTATAGGTCAAATATAACTGTTTGACTTTTAAACTGAGTGTAAACAACTGACTTATGCTAAATTGTTAGAAATAGAATTGTTTGATCATTAAATTGTGTGTAAAGAAATGACTAATGTTTAATTGAATTGTTAGGGATACATGGCAATACTTGGAACCATTTAACTGTGTGCAAACAAATGAATTATTGTAAAAAGAATTTATTCATGTTAGATAGAAATACTTGAAACTATTAAACTGTGTGCAGAAAAATTGAGCTCAGGCTCGTTTAAAAATGTTATCAACAAAATGTTTACAAATCATATGTATTTGATATATTTGTATAAAAAGGATTCGGTATTAAATAACCTACAAGGTGTGATATGTCATATAACGCAACTAAACGAAACTTAATAATAATCCTTAGTAAACCTTTATAGCTTCAAGTAACTCTTAATACAAATAATTTACAATTATATAGTATCAAGTATTCGAAGCTAATAATTTTCAAGTAGACTTATTTGATCTTTTCTGGTAAGATATTACTCCTTGAGATGAGATATAGTTGGAAACCCCACTGGCAGAACATTAGAATTATCTTTTGTAAGAGGAAAATGACTGATGAAAAAGACACCATCTTGTGACACCTTTCACATGAATTTATTACTGGCTGAAAAAAATAATTCATCAAAACTTATGAATTAGGAAACTAGTCTGGGGACTTTTTCTTCTCTAGACACTGTTTCATTCTTTTATATTTGAGAGAGTGAACATTCTAATTTATAATGCTTTAAAATACAGTCATTAAAGTACTGAATTTCCATATAATTTAATAATGGATCTTTGGCTTGTTTGTCATGTTGATTTTGTTAGTCATAATAATAGACATTTTGTGTATATAATTTTATTAGGGTCTTTTCAAGTTTCCTGACAAGTGCTTTGGTTTTAAGTTGGAGTTGGTAGATGAATATACCGAAATTGTCCCAAGCACTTTTGAACCCTTCATAAGCCATCGTCAGGTGTTGATTGCAAATGTAATTTTTTTTCTTTTATTGTAGTGAATTTGTTTGTGTGTCTTAATTCTCTAATCAAACATGCTTGAATGAAATTCTAACAGTAATTTCAGAAGAATAATATTTTCACATTAAAACTTTGATCTTTTTAAGTTTATTTTCAGAAGATTGAGTTAATTGTGAATGAAAAATTTATTAGATTTATATTAGAAAAAATCTACAACCTACAAGAGTCTTCTTTAAAAAAAATCAAAAAATACTATAAAAGGAAATTGTAGAATGGATGTAGGTAAACAATTTTGGATGATTTGTTCTTCAGCTGTAGTCTGATATATTATCCATAAAAAAGGGAAGAAAAAAAAACATTCATTTTCTTCCTTTTTTCTTTTGGATTTGTACATTTAAATGACTCGTGTGTGTGTGTGTGTGTGTATATATGTATATATATATATATATATATATATATATATATATATATATATATATAATAAACACAGACAGACACAGGCTCCATTTCTATGGAGGTTGATTTTTAAAGTCTCCTCTTGTTCACATGCTCTCTCAATACATTTTATTTTAAACATTGTGTGTGTGTGTGTGTGTATATATATATATATGGTCAAGGAGGTATGAATCCAATTATTCTCCCTCCAGCTATGGGTAGATAGTAGGGCAGACTGATTTCTTCAGTTTTAGCGTGGCAACTAGTCTAGGAGAAGGAAAACTCTGAATTCAAACCTGTTAAACTCTGCTAAAAAATTGACCTTGTGTCATATCCTGCCCGAGCGGGGTGGGGGGTAAATATGTATATAGGGTCATTCAATAATTTTTTTCTTTCTATAAATTCTGCATTGTTTGGAATTGGTTTACTGCAAAAAACTATTTTAATTTCACAAAAATATACGCTTTGAGACTATTCAAAATAGTGGCAAATCAGAGTGCTCCAGGCTTGAACAGAGGTCTGTTATGAAATTTTTGGTGGTTGAGAAGTGCAAACTACATGAAATTTACTGAAGAATGTGATGTGTACGAAGCATGTTTTAGTTTTTAGAAAAATCTTTGCAAATTGGGTAAACATGGGTTTGTCACTAGCAGCCATGTTGAAGAGACAGTACATGAAATAAAAGCATCATATTTGTATAAGTTAAGGTTGCTTGGTCCCGAAAAGATATGTTCTCGGTGTTATCCATGCTTGTTTGTTGAAGTGAGCTAGTGAGCTACAACCTCTAGATGATGCACAGATGGAGGCTGCCTAGTGTGGAATGCAGGGTGTTATCTATATACTTTTGATGGGCTCAAGAAAGTGTCCACAGCTTTTGTCTGCGATGCTTTCTGATTGGCTAAAAAAATGTTCCTTGTCATGTGATTACTCACTGTTACATCTGTCAGTCATTGACTTCAAATGGCCTACATGCTGTTGGAAATTGTTGACCGCAATGAAAAGTTTACAAATCGTAATGTAATTTGCCTTTAGAATGTAACATATATGTATTTACCAACCTCTCCGCTACAAGCAATATCTGATACCAAGGCAATTTTTTTAACAGACAGCCCAGTCGGCTGGAACTAGAATATACCAACTGCATCTGTAAAGGGGGGTAAGAATCACTCCCAACAAGTGTCCTGTATATGACATGAAATCATCTGATAAAGTTCCATTCCTGGAGCTTGTGGGGGTAGTACCTCTTTGTTGCCATTACTCTCATGTTCACTCTGTCATGGAGTGGTAGTACCTATAGGGTCCTATCTATGCACCTAATAAAACTGTTTGACCATTTATTATACCTGAAATCATTCAACTGTGTACAAATGAATGAATAATGTTGAATAGAATTATTGGTGTTAGATAACAGTACTTACAACCATTTAGTGTCCTGGGTATGACATTAAACTCCGTCTGATGGTGAGGCTCCAGTCTTGGAGCTTGAAGAATGAGAACTATTTAATCATTTCCTGTACTTGAAACCATTTAACTGTGTGCAAACAAATGAGCTCTGACTCCTTTTAAAAGTAATATCATCTACAAACTATTTATTTACAAATTTCATATATATATTATTTGGCATTAAATAACTTATTAGGGTTGATATGCCATAAAACACAAGCCACCAACCTTTAAACAGTACAACTGGTTTATTTACATTTTCCTTCTTTTAGACTGGTTGCTTTACCAAGGTTAAAGAACCCAGGCTAGCCCACTATTTACTCATAATTGGAGTTGAGAAGGAACAGTGGACTCTTGCCTTTTGCTAGGACATTAGTACAATGTGAAACACAGTCTCATTCAGAATTCTGATTAAAGTTTTCTTTCTCCTAGATTGGTTGCCTTACCATTTCTTTGAGGATAACTGTTAAACTCAAAAGCAAAAAAAGTGGGGGGTGCCCTCATGGTGTAATGGTTAAAGCGAGTTCGTACTCCAGTCGCGCTATTACGTTCACTTTCGGGCAAATACCCTTGGGAAAGGTATAAACCCCCTTATCCTCCCAGCTATGGGTTAAATAGTATCACTACTGTTTTTCTAGGAGAATGGCTTTGGCATTGAATAACCTAAAAAGAGTTGATATGCCATTAAACAAAAACCAACCGACATAAAAAATAAGATGAAAAAAAAAAGGAAAATAAATAAATAATATCTACCTTTCAGCTATCAGTCCTTTGCTCTACCTGTTAATTTACTAATTGGAAATTAACCAGGGGGGGGCGAGAAAAGCACTTTCACAAACCAATTTACAAGACTCAGCCTTCAATTAGACACCCATTTTCCTGAATTGCATTTAAGTATATAAAGCTTAGTGGTTAGAGCTATGAGTTGCAGCCAAATAGGTCAGTGGTTAAATTGCTGCACACTAGACAATGGTTTTGAAATCCAGTTTAGAATTAATTCCCGAAATTAACCGTATCTTAATACACGTATCTGCCATTTTTAACAAATGAAACAAGATGCATGGTTGAATAGTATTGATGAGATATGATTAATATAACAATTATAATTGTGTAATTAAATAGTCTTCAGATAGTTATATGGAATAAACTTTGTAGTTAAAATGCAAAATTTCTTTTGAGCAATCCAATATTATAATAATCTTATAACGAAGATTATATCTGTCTGTCTTACCAGAACTGTCACAATTTCCGTAATTACTTGGGTTAAATTCTCACTGATTATTAAATAATCATATTAGGTTCAATTTCAAACTCAAAACCTAGGGAAAGGTATAAACCCCCTTACTCCTTATGGCATATCAATCTTTGTGGGTTATTTAATGCCAAAGCCATCCTTACAGAAAAATAGCAGTGATGCTATTCAACCCATAGCTGGGGGGGGGAGGGCCTCATACCTTTTCCAAAGGGTATTAACCCATAAGTGAACGTAATAGCGCGACTGGAGTTCGAACTCGTTTAGGTTGCAGTTCCAGCATTGTTAGCTGTTATACGCCCTTTTTAAAACGTTGTTTTCGCAAATCTGTAAGTTTGAAACGTATCACGAAAATAAAAAAACAAACATCTTTTTTACTCGTCCTATTTTAGTTAAAGACAATTGTGTTTAATGTTTAATGTGTGTGTGGGGGGATTGGCAGCCGCTAACATCGTGTGTGTGTGTGTGTGTGTGTGAGAGAGAACAAAAGAGACTGACTGACTGGGTCAATGTCCTCTTGAAAATTCAATCTCCATTTGGTTTTGTCACTATTCAGGAGAATGGGAGAGAAAAAAAAGTTTTTTCTAAGGTTATGATGACGTCAGTGGAAATGAAACAAAATGATTGGTTAAAATCTATTTGTTGATCCGGCTGCTATCATTTTAGTTATATGCGTGTGTAGAACAACACAAAACTATATATATATATATATATATATATACATAGCAAACATATCTTACATAGTTTGGCAGCCTATCGATATTCGATAAAGATTTTTTTTTAAATTTAGATTCAATTTTGTGTGTATGTGTTATCCATAAGAACTTTGTAGATTTGAAAAAAAATTTACATTCATAACTATTGTTTCGGCTACTCGGTTGGATTCTACTTAGTTTTTTGTTTTGTTCTAATATATAAATAATATGTATAGCAAATTATCTTACACGTATTGGCACCCTATCGATATTTGATATCTAAAAGTTTCCTTTTTTTTTTTTCTTTTTTTTTTTAATTTATTTTATTTTATTTTATTCTATTTATTTTTGCGTTAACCTTAAGAACTTTCTAGATTACAAAATGAAATTACATTTATGACAATATTTCGGCTAATCGCTTGTATTTTATTTATTTATTTGTGTGTGTGTGTGTTTTATGTTAACCAATTTTTGGAAAACGTCTATCTCATTTAACATGGGTTCTCTTGCAGACCACCATAGAAAAAATATCAAATGTAGAAAGGAAAAGAAAGAAAAAAAAACACTAAAAAAAATGTATTATTTAGATAAAATACTTTTTTTAATCTAATCTTTCTAGATTAAAAAGTTTTATTTCTTACAATATTTAGCTGGGGTTTTTTTTGGGGGGGGGGATAAGGTTATAACGTCAGTGGGCACTAAACAAAATGATTGGTTGAAATGTATTTTTTTCCAGCTGCCAGCTTGGATTTATTTAGTATTTTGTTGAAGAGTAAATAACACGTATTGCCTGCCTATCGATGTTTAATTTCGGCAAGTTGTATGGGGAGGGTTTAATTCATTTTATTGTTTCATTTTTTATGTTAACCTAAAAAAAACTTTGTTTTTAAAAAAAGAAATTACATTTATAATAATGTTGAATCGGCTGTTTGTTTGGATTCTATTTAGTTTTGTGTTGTTCTATATACATTATCGTATAATAAACATGTTTAACATATTTTTGTTGCCCAGTTGGCTAGGGCTGTAGAATACACCGACTACATCTCTGCAGAGTAGTAAAGTCCCCCCACCCCACCCCAACGTGTGTCCTGCATATGACACCAAACAATCTAAGAGTGAGGTTCCGGTGATGCTGTAGCTTTAGGGAATGTGCGGTACCCTTTCATTGCTATCACTCCCAGGTCCACTCTGGCCCAGAGTGGTAGCACCTTATAGGGTGCTATCTATGGGCCAAATAGAACTGTTTCACATTTAAACTGTGTGCAAACAAATGACTATGGCTAAATTGAATTACTTGAGATAGAACTGTTTGATTATTTAACTGAGTAAACAAATGACTGATGTTTAATTGAATTGTTAGTGATACATAGCTATACTTGGAACTATTTAAATTTGTTGACTTATTTATGTTTACAAACCACACACACACACACACACACACATACATATATATATATATATATATATATATATATATATATATATATATATATATAAATAGATTTGGCATTAAATAACCTACAATGGTTGATATGCCATAAAACCCAACCAAACCAAATCATATATATTTAATATATATGTATAAAGAGGATTTGGCATTAAATAACCTGCAATGGTTGATATGCCATAAAACCCAACGGAACCAAATCTTATATATTTAATATATATGTATAAAGAGGATTTGGCATTAAATAACCTACAATGGTTGATATGCCATAAAACCAAGCCAAACGTTTTGGCTGCTTATTGATATTTGATGACTGAATTTTTTTAGATGACTTAAATGTTTTCTAGATTTAAAAAATTATATTCATAAGAATATTTGGAATTTTTTTCTTTTCTTTACTGAATTTGCAAGACCCTCTCAGATACCAGACATGGTAGCTATTACGGCATGTCAACACTTGTTGGGTTATTTAATGCCAAAATCAGTGTAACAATTTAGCCTCTAATTATATATCATACGATAGATGACTGGTATACAATCTCCATATAACATTACCGTTGACCAGGGTACCACAGCATGTTCTGGATATAAGGCATGTGACCTGTTCATCTGATGGAAATGAAAGTGTATCGACATCAATGCCAAGATCCCAGAGGGAGAAACACTAGCTATGCTGGACATATGACTTAGTCATGTGAAAGTGATCTGAAGAATCAGGTGGTTTGGATAAAAGAAGAGGGAGAAAAAAAAGATCACTTATAATGGATGCTACCTGCCTTATCCAGAGTTACAATAGGGAGAGAAAAAACAAAGAATTGTGGGTAGCAAAAGTAATGACAAAATTCTATGGCAGTATCAGTTAAGGGGTGTTTTCATCAAATGTCAAGTAGCTATATTGACTGAAGAAACAAATGATAGACAAAAAGACAAAGAGAAAAGTCAGCTGAAAGGAAGGAAGAAAGAAAGAAATGTGTGTGATCATCTAAAAAAAATCTGTTGTGCCTTTTACAAACTAGATTCCAATTTATTCAAGAGTAAATACTTCCTTATCTTACATCTATTTGACTCCTAGATGAGATCCTAACATTAAGGAAAAATTAACTCATATGTCATTTACAGGCTGGAAGAATCGGTTCAAGATGCACTTTTTATTTTTATTTTTTTTAAAGAAAGAAAAAAAAAACTTTGACCAGCATTTAAACCAATGTTTTTCAACAAGGTCTATACAGCTCCCTAAGGGGCATTAAAAATAGGGAACAGTGACTAAAATTAGTTGGTGTTTAAGTCAAATTCAGAAAATCTTGTATCATTAAATTTTAATAATAACGAACCTCTCTCTATTCTAGCTGATTTTATTGATACACAATTTAAGAATTGTAATTGCAGCTAACATTTTCCAAATAAGCATATAGAGAGAGAGAGTCCCTGTGGCGTAATGGCTAAAGTGCTGGACTGAAGCCCCGAAGTAAGTGGGTTCAAACTCGAATTTCGCTATTACGTTCACTATCAGACTTATACCCTTGGGAAAGGTATGAGCTCCTTTATTCCCCCCCCCCACGCTATGGGTTAAATAGTTTTTTTTTACCTTTCCTGAGAAAAATTCAATAATGATGTTTAAAGAAATCCTTCAAAAAGCATGAACCTCCTTGCCCCACCTCTCCGGCTATGGGTTAAATAGTATCACTACCTGGGTTCAATCCCAGGTCGTGTCATAACAAAGACTTTAAAAATGGTACTTGATACCTCCTTGCTTAACACCCAGGAATATAAGATACATATCGAGGGTAAAGTGGAGCAATCCAGGGAAAGCAGTAGTGCCCTCCCCTACACCTCAGTGTAGTAACTATTGAAAAGGGAGCCTTCTTGTCGCCCTTGACTACAGTCACCAACTTTACTTTTTTTTTTACTGTTCTTCTACAAGGATAGCTTTAGTATTTAATAACTCATAACAGTTGATATACCATTAGATAAAGAAACCAAATCAAAGGCATGAACCCTCTTATCCCCCAACTATGCTTCTACAACTATGCTTGGCATTGAATAACCCATGAAGATTGAGATGTCATTAAACAAAGAAACCAAATTAACAAAATGAAGCTGGCAAATTCACAAATGTTAATGTTACAGCTATATTTTTCAATGGGGAGTGTGCTGCATTGTAATGGGAACATTATATTTTATTAATCTTAATAGCATGTAATCGATCTGGGGTTATTTCGTGTCTAGTGGTTAAGGAACTGTGTACATTGTATGTTTATAGTTACAGTTTTTGTGTAGTTTCTTTAGAATTTTTTGGCATACAGGAATACTTGATATTATATTAAAAAAAGTAAAGTTGGCGAATGTAGTCGAGAGTGACCAGAAGGCTCCCTTTTTCAATAGCTACTACACCGAAGTGCAGAGGAGGGTGATACTCTTTTCCCTGGATTGCTCCACTTTACCCTTGATATGTACCTTATATTGCTGAGTGTTAAGCAAGGAAGCATCAAGTACCATTTTTAAAGTCTTTGGTATAAAGCGACCTGGGATTAAACCCATGTCTTCCAGACCATTGGCAAACACTCAACCAACTAGGCCAATGGTAACTAATACAAATAATTTGCAAACCCATACATGGGTGGCCCTGTCAGCTAGAGTTGCAGAATCCACTGACCGCATCTCTGCAGAAGGGGTAAAACTCCCTTAACAAGTATCCTGGATATGACATTTAACAATCTGATGGTGAGGCTTCACTAATATTGGAGTTGTGGAGAATGTGGAGTACCCTTTCATTGCCATTGCTCCCAGGTTCACTTTGGCCCGAAGTAATAGCACCTGATAGGATCCAATTTATGAATCAAGTAGAACTGTTTGACATTATTTAAACTGTATACTTATGCTAAACTGAATTGTTTGAAATGGAACTGTTTTTATATCTAATTGTGTGTAAACAAAAAAACTGTACTTATGCTAAACTTAATTGTTTGAAATAGAACTGTTTGATCATTTAACTGCATGAAAACAAATGACTGATGTTTAATTGAATTGTTAGTGATACATAGCAATACTTAGAAAACATTAAACTATGTACACACAAATGATTAATCCTAAATAGAATTATTCGTATTAGATAGAAATAAGTGAAACCATATGACCATGTGAAAAAAAAAACATGAGCTCAGGCTTGTTTAAAAATGATTACAAAATGTGTTTAGAAATCCTATATTTAATGTATATGTATAAAAAGGATTTGGCATTAAATAACCTACAAGAGCTGATATGCCATGTAACCAAATCAAAGATGGGACTCTACCGCTATGGATCAGAGTGGACTTGGAAGTAATGGCAATGAAGTAGTACTCCACACTACTTCCCACAGCTCTAGAATTGGAGCTTTACCACCAAGAGGATACAGTCAACTTATTCTAGACCCCAGTGGGAGAGGGTTAGGATTTATAAGTGGGGGATGACTTGAATAAGGGTATAATTTAAGGAGGTTAAAAGGGCTTTCAAGTATTTTAGGTGAGGATTAGGGAAAAAATAATTTCAAGTATTTTAGGTGAGGATTAGGAAAAAAATAATTGGGCAACTTCAAATACTTATTCTCTTGTTTAACAAAGAAAAAAAAATTTTTTAAATAATGTTTGAGGCAAGATGGTGTTGGAAAAATGGGCTCATTAAAAGATATGTAGGAATTGCTTATCTGACTGAAGAATATCTGGTCATGTAGATATTATTTATATCTTCAAGAATGATTTATACTAAATCGCTGAACTACCTAAACATTCTCCACTGTAATTAATTACCAAGGTTTTATAGCTAATTTGACCACTACATACCTCGCTAAACTTGGCTAATTTGACCTCTACATATGTCGCTGAACTAGGCTAATTTGACCACTAGATATCTCGCTAAACTCGGCTAATTTGACCTCTACATATCTCTCTAAACTTAGCTAATTTGACCACTAGATATCTCGCTAAACTCGGCTAATTTGACCTCTACATATCTCGCTAAACTTGTCTAGTTTGACCTCTACATATCTCGCTAATTTGACCTCTAAACTTGGCTAATTTGACCTCTACATATGTTGCTGAACTTGGCTAATTTGACCTCTACATATCTCACTAAACTTGGCTAATTTGACCTCTACATATCTTTGTTAACTCGGCTAATTTGACCTCTACATATCTCGCTAAACTTGGCTTATTTGACCTCTACATATCTCGCTAATATCTAAACTTGGCTAATTTGACCTCTACATTATGTCGCTGAACTTGGCTAATTTGACCTCTACATATCTTGCTAATTTGACCTCTAAATTTGACCTCTACATATCTCGCTAAACTTGGTTAATTTTTACCTCTACACTAAACTTGGCTAATTTGACCTCTTTGTTAACTCGGCTAATTTGACCTCTACATATCTCGCTAAACTTGGCTTATTTGACCTCTAAATTTGACCTCTACATATCTTGCTAATTTTACCTCTAATTTTGACCTCTAAATATCTCGCTAAACTCTACATATCTTGCTAATTTGACCTCTAAATTTTACCTCTAATTTTGACCTCTAAATATCTCGCTAAACTTGGCTAATTTGACCTCTACATATCTCGCTAAATTTGACCTAAATATCTCGCCAAACTTGGCTAATTTGACCTCTAATTTGACCTCTAAATATCTCGCTAAACTTGGCTTATTTGACCTCTAAATTTGACCTCTACATATCTTGCTAATTTGACCTCTAAATTTTTACCTCTAAAAATTAGAGGTCAAAATTAGCCAAGTTTAGCGAGATATGTAGAGGTCAAATTAGCGAGATATTTAGAGGTCAAATTTAATTTTTACCTCTACATATCTTTAGCGAGATATGTAGAGATTTGACCCCCTTAAATTAAATTTGACCTAAATATCTCGCTAATTTGACCTCTACATATCTCGCTAAACTTGGCTAATTTGACCTCTACATATCTCGCTTATTTTGACCTCTAATTTGACCTCTAAATTTGACCCCCTTAAATTAAATTTGACCTAAATATTTCGCTAATTTGACCTCTACATATTTGGCTAAACTTGGCTTATTTGACCTCTACATATCTCGCTAATTTGACCTCTAATTTTGACCTCTACATATCTAGCTAATTTGACCTCTAAATTTGACCCCAATATCTCGCTAATTTGACCTCTACATATCTCGCTGAACTCGGCTAATTTGACCTCTACATATCTCGCTAATTTGACCTCTACATATCTCGCTAAACTTGACTAATTTGACCTCTACATATCTCATTAAACTTGGCTAATTTGACCTCTACATATCTTGGCTAATTTGACCACTACATATCTCACTAAAATCGGCTAATTTGACCAGTACATAAACCTGGTGGTATCTAAGTTACTGAAATGGTGCTTCAGCTCTGAAATAAGTTGTTTACTTTATTTTGTTTACTGAATAATTAAATGGCAAATTCTATAGAAATCTAATTCTTCCATTGACCATCCAGATAAGAGTAAGTTTCAGTGATTTGCTTCATTTTGTTTACTGAATAATGAAATGGCAAATTCTATAGAAATCTAATACTTCCATTGAGCATCCATTTATATTTTTAGAATTATATTTATTTATTTTCTTGAACATTTTAGCTCCAAAATTGTTTTCAACTAGCTACAATTCAGCCATCTGCCATATTTCTTTAGTCTTTTCATATATATATATATATATATATATATATATATATATATATATATGACGCTAAGGTGTTGAGTTATGGCTGATTTATAAATTTGGGAATTCATGTTAACTTCAATTTTTAAAAAAATTAAGGCAAGTAGCTAAATTTTAATTTGTAAGTTTTAGAATACGTGTTATATACATGTAAAAAAAAAAATCAGCATAAATTTTCATGGTTGGGCTAATTTGTAAAAGCACCTGTTTTAATTGTGATATTTTTCTATTGACTAAGAGCAAACATTCCAAGTGGACAGGGGATCTATATTTTATATGCTTTAGCATGAATGTCACTTTGGCAATGGGGGTCAGATAATAGGTGCAGGTGGAGTAATAAGCAAGGGAGCAGTGGAAAGCTCCAATCAGGTAGTGGGGTGAGGGAAATGTTGGGGGCATTGGGAGTAGATGTAAGAGGGATAATAGGTAAAAAAGAAAAAAAAAGAGTGGTATGGTGGCCTCAGAATCAAGAGAACACTTTCTAACTGCTACTCTATGCTTTATGTATAAATACATTCCCTTACCCACATCAGAATTAGTAGGAGGAGACCAGGAGACATAAGGACAGTTGCCCAACCAACTGAAAATCTTTGAATGCAGGAATCTAGGAATTCTTATTGGCTTACATCCTAATTTTTAAAGGCAGATAGCAGTGCACCATACTATTTAAAACTGAAGACAATGTAGGTCAGTGATTTTAAACCCCTTAGATGAAACAATTATTGTTCATTTTTCACTTGTATTTCTTTCATCTTATTTCTCTTGCTTTTACACCTAGTAGTAATAGTGTTAAATTGTGTGAATTTCTTCAAGCATTGTCAATTGTTATTGATTTTTCACTTGTATTTCTTTCATCTTATTTCTCTTGCTTTTCCACCTCGTAGTAATAGTGTTAAATTGTGTGAATTTCTTCCATCAAGCATTGTCAATTATTATTGATTTTTCCCCTAGTATTTCTTTCATCTTATTTCTCTTGCTTTTCCACCTCGTAGTAATAGTGTTAAATTGTGTGAATTTCTTCCATCAAGCATTGTCAATTATTATTGATTTTTCCCCTAGTATTTCTTTCATCTTATTTCTCTTGCTTTTCCACCTCGTAGTAATAGTGTTAAATTGTGTGAATTTCTTCCATCAAGCATTGTCAATTATTATTGATTTTTCCCCTAGTATTTCTTTCATCTTATTTCTCTTGCTTTTTCACCTAGTAGTAATAGTGTTAAATTGTGTGAATTTCTTCCATCAAGCATTGTCAATTATTATTGATTTTCCCCTAGTATTTCTTTCATCTTATTTCTCTTGCTTTTACACCTAGTAGTAATAGTGTTAAATTGTGTGAATTTCTTACATTGTCAATTAATTTTTCACTAGCATTTCTATCATTTTAATTTCACTTGCTTTTTATCAGAAATTCAGTTATTTTCTGGCTATTGTGTAAATAGTGCTTATATTTTAAAAAATTTAAGATAATCTGTAAATAAAACTTATGTAATGGCTTCTACAGTAATCTTGGGAAACTATAAATGGTTGTAGACAGTCACATTCAAATTAAGAGATTAAAGACAAGAAGTTTAGTTTTAGATACCAAATGAAGCAGGAGAAGCTACAGTTTGAAAGAATGAATCTTTCTTCCATTGACTAAACAGAAAACGCCTTGTATCTTCCTGTTTAGGAGATCGATCCAAAATAAACATGTATGTTTGTGTTATTTTATTTACTTACTTATTTTTGCAACACTAACATTTCAGTTACTCTAGGAAGCCTATCTTGGTTGATGTTCTTATTGACCCAGGTAGATATGCAAGCAGTAGAAAAGGTCCTATCTCTCCATGTCGGCTTATTTCTTATTTAACTATCATATGCCTAAGGCACTCGTATTTATCATTTTATTTATACACAACTATTTGTTAAAATATGATCTTGATTTTTAAAAAAAAGATTTTTTAATAACTGAAGTATTGTCAATTATTAATTTTTAGAAGCAGTGCCCTACAAAACACTGGCTGTGTGGCCACTTACCTCTCATCTCACAAAGAATGCTAGTAAGATGAGTAGGACATGCTGGAGTGTGAGAGCAAGCAACACACAAGTTATGTTTCACTATCAACTCCTTCACACAGACATTGCAGTGTTGGGCAACCAGCAAAAACTTACATTCATCAGCTCTGTGCAGACACTAGATGCCTTCTAGAGGACTTAGCAAGAGCAATGGTCAATAGAGATCATGCCTTGCTGATGTTTTCATCAACCATTTTCCCTGCCTATCTAACATTCTCTTGACTCATTTCTTGATGATCTTTTGGTATAAGACTCTCTCTCTCTCTCTCCGAGATACTCTGTGTGTGACATTAAACTTCATCTGCTGGTGAGGTTCTAGTTTTGAAATTCTGGAGAATGTTGAATAATTTCTCCATTGCCATTACTCCCAGGTCCATTATCACCTGGAGTCATAGTATCTGTTAAATTTCCATCTATGGCTCAAATCCATTTAAAAATTATTTGTATTTGTTTGGCATACTTGATGCCATATAAATGACTATTTCTAAATAGAATATATATATATATATATATATATATATATATATATATATATATATATATATATATAATTCAGGCATTTTGTATGGTGTAATGGTTAGGACGCTAGATTTGCAGACCATTTTAGTGAGTTTGATTCTCATTAGGTGCCCTATACTTCTAGCCTTGTGCCACAATTAGCTAAGCTTTGTAAGTAATTATTATCAAATAAAATTGTTAATGTCTAATAGGAATACTTTAAACCCTTTCACTGTATGCAATTTATTTGTATTAGTTTTGATTTGGTCTGGTTTCTTGGTTTAATGGCATATTGACCTTTGTGGGTTATTTAATGCTGAAGTCCTTCTTATAGAAGGGGGCAGCAATGGTACTGGGGGGATAAGGGGTTTCATACATTACCCTAGAGTATTAAAGCCCTGTTGACTGGGGCCGTAGAATACACCAAATGTATTTCTGCAGAGGGTACCCTCCCTCCCGCAACGTGTCCTGGATATGATACTAAACAATCTGATGGTGAGTTTCCAGTAATGCTGGAGCTTTGGGGAATGTGGAGTACTCCTTCATTGCCATTACTCCCAGCTCCACTCTTACCTGGAGTTGTAGCACTTGATAAAGTCCTTTTTATGGGCCAAATAGAACTGTTTGATATTTTAAAAATTGTTTCAAATATAACTGTTTGATTATTTAACTGTATGTAAGCAAATGACTGATGTTTAATTGAATTGTTAGTGATACATAGCAATACTTGGAACCATTTAATTTAGTTGACTTATGTTTGCAAATTATATATATTTATATAAAAAAAAACTGGATTTAGCATTGAATAACCTACAATGGTTGATATACCATAAAACCAAACCAAACCAAATCATATATTTAATATATATGTATAAAGAGGATTTGGTATTAGTCTGAAAGTAAATGTAATAGTATGACTGGAGTTCATTTTGGTTGGTTGTTTTATGTTTCAGGTCATTTAATGCTAAATTAATTCAAATAATTAATATTAGATAAAATTATTAGTGTTTGATAAGAATACTTGAAGCCATTGAAAAATGAGTTCTAGCAACTTGTTTGACTATTATGTTACCTGCAAACTATTCATTTACAAATCATATATATATATATATATATATATATAAAATTTGGCATCAAATACCCCACAAAATGTCGATATGCCATAAAACACCAATCAACAACCAAATTCTTCAAGACACTTTTTTTTTTGTCAAGTATCTTCCATAGACATCACTGGAATTCCAGGTCTTGATGTGTTGACATCCTGAACTTATGTTTCTACATCGTGCAAAAAAGTGGGGGGTTACAACAGTTTTGTCAACGGCAACCTTAGTCATTATACAGATATTGTAAAAAAATAAAACTTGGCTACCTTAGTAGAGGGTTACCTGAAGGCTCCCTTTTCAATACCTACTACACTGAGGTGTAGGGAAGGATGCTACTCTTTTCCCTGGATTACTCTACTTTACCCTTGATATGTACCTTATAATGCTGAGTGCCAAGCAAGGTGGCATCAAGTACCTTTTTTTCTTTTTTTTTTTTCCAAGTCTTTGGTATGACTCGATTTGCGATTGAACCCCGGTCTCCCAGACCATTGTCAAACGCTCTACTCATTAGCCCAATGTTTACCCAAGTCATCTGAAACCCCCTCAAGCATTGGTGATGTGATATGATGTACATTAGAATAAATGGTTGGTTGGGTTTAATGGCATATCAACCTCTATAGTTTATTTAATGCCAAAGCCTGTTTATGCATATTATGGTTTGTTAACACATAATTTGATGATACCATATTAAAATCAAACTCCTCGTTTACTTGCATACGAGTAAATATTTTCAAGTATTTCTATATGACATTAGTTTATTTAGTTTTTTTTTTAAATTATTTCTCACTACTATTTCTACTAACACAAATATAATAGTATTTCTATTCAGCAATAATTTGCTTTTAGTTGATTAGTTTGTTGTGTTTTCAGGATTGTAACCAAGTCTATATTTTCTGGTACAACCTGGTCATTAGAATAAAACAATGCCAAGGTATGATAAGTGGTTTTGGTTTCATTGAACCAAAGCATTTTGTGGATTTCTTTTCCTAAAAATGAGTAATAATCTCTTCATTGCTCTCTTGTCAAACTAATCTTTGTTATTTCTTGTTGAGTAGCTAAGTCTAGCTTCAGAGAATTTCAGATGGTGGTTTATATGCTGATCAAGGCTTTGTTTATTTTGTTTAACAAGTTGGAATTCTCAAATATGTTAAGAGTGAAGTGTAAATTTATGTACTAAGAAATGTCCAACTGTTTATAATTTTTACACTTTGCAAGTTTTTCTGACCAATTTCAACTGGTGGTTTTTCACTGGAGTCTAAATGACAGGAAGTCTGCTCAGATCTCTAGAACTCATCTCAGTATTCTAGCCAACTACTGCAGTGTTGAATAATCTCAATTTTTCCTCAGATTTCCAGTTCTTTTTACACTTTGCAAGTTTTTCCGACTAATTCTAACTGGTGGTTTTTCACTGGAGTCTAAGTGACAGTAAGTCTCTTCAGATCTCCAGGATTCTTCTCCGTATACTAGCCAATTTTGGTTGTTCTTCTCATCTCCTGTTCATCCAGCCTTTTTTGGCTGTTCCAAGTTCTCCAGCTTTAATTGGTATCATCATTGTTGCCTTCATGTTCTCTTTCAGTTTTCTTGCAAGGGCCAGATATTTGCCTTCATTCACTTTCTCTGTGTATTTCGCTGAATTGGCAAAACCCATGAAATGACAAGTTCTTGTCTTGTCCAGGTCTTTTAATGTGGATTGAGTAATCCATTTGAATTCTTTAATTTGATTGGTCAGCTTTCCGCAGCATTGTTCGCTTTGTTGTGTGTGTGTGTGTGTGTGTGTGCGTGTGCGCGCTTTAGTGGAATCTTTTTAAATGTTCTGCTGGATTGAATGAGTTGACGGCCAGTCTAGCATTCATCGCCATCTATCACAGAATGGGTAATGTGAACATCTGCTTTATAATGATGATATAATCCAAAAAGTGCCAATGAATCTAGAGTAGCAACACACGGGCCCAGAGAAGGGCATTTCTTCACGTTATCTTCGGGTTAATCTTTAAATAATTCATATACCTTTAAACAAATAAACCAAATGCTCAATATGTTTTTACTGTAAGTTTAAATGGGTTACAAGCTATGATCAAATATATAAATCAGTACTTGCCCTGGTTCTAAGATAAGACCCCCCCCTCCCTGACTGTGCTGTCACCTCCCAGTGTCAAAATCGGCATCAAATGAGCTAATGGCCAGTCCAGCAATCATCTGCATCTATAATGGAGTTGGTAACGTAATACCATAATTAAATAGGTGCCAATGAATCTTAGTGTAGCAAAATGTGGAACCAGAGAATGGTATTTATGCCCATTTATCTCTGAGACAGTCTTTGTTGTAAATGAAGTTGAACAAAAAATTTAGGCCAGAATTATTTCTCACTGATAAGCAGTCAGGCAGCTGGAATTCATTTTGACACACTTTCTCAGATGTTGGGGGAAAAAAAACAACAACAAAAAAAAAATCTCTGTAGTATGTGTGTGCATTTTGGTTATCACCCAGAAACATCAACGCATCTTTATTCAAATTAAGTTGCAATTTTATTGCTTTTACTCTGTTAACATGTCTTAGTTAAACATTAGGCAATCTTTAAAAATTTTTTGCTCCCCTTTTATATTTATATTTATATATATATATATATATATATATATATAGGTTAGAATATGATGCCACAAATAATGAAGAAAATAAGGCAAGGTAACAACTGACATCTCCTTATCAGGTGAGTTGATAATTAGTGTGTGTGGGTGTGTTTTTATATATATATATATATATATATATATATATATATATATATATATATATATAAAACAAGGTAATTCAAGTGGAAGGAGAGATTTGTTGAGAAGTCAACACTGTGGTGTTTCAGTTCTTCTGAACCATCATCATTGGATTATCAATTTTTCTACATATTGTCGGATTACAATCCTTTATTTACTTTCATATATATATATATATATATATATATATATATATATATATATATATATATATATATATATATATATGCACACACACACACACCTATAAACACCAATATGTTTGACTTTAAATTAGGTTTGGTTTGAATTTTTTGTTGCACACACACACACAGTGTGCGTGTGTGTTAAAATAAGAGGTTGCATTTGAATTTCTTTTTCATATATATATATTAACATGTTTTACTTAAGATTAGGTTGCATTTGAATTTTTTATTGTGTGAGTGTATATATATATATATATATATATATATATATATATATATATATATAAAAATATTAAAACATATTAAAACATGTTTATATATATATCATAGACACATACACATATATATATATATATATATATATATATATATATATATATATATATATATATATATATATATATATATATATATATAAGCGTGTTTTAATATTTTAATATTCTCTATTTCCGTTGATAGTGTTCTGTTTTTTAAATTCATCAACAGCTCAGTTTTATCCAACACTGCATTTATGTAACTTTGTTATGTTATAAAAATCAAAAAACTTTCAAAACTCTTTAAAAAAAAAAAAAAAACACTCTTTACACATGCGAGCAACCCTTATGAAGGGTCCGAAATTGCCTGGGACAATTTTGGTACATTCATCCACCAATTCCAACCTGAAACCAAGACACTTATCAGAAAACTTGAAAGGATCTTAATTAAATTATATACACAAAATGTGTCTTTACTATTTAATCAAACATGCTTAAATGAACGACTACTGCCTAATTACAAACACGCACACACACACACACACACACACACACATATATATATATATATATATATATATATATAATGTCTTGGTTAAAAATGAGACTGCATTTGAATTTCTTTTTCACCATATATAGTAAGTAAAGTCAGCGATTGTAGTTGAGGGCTACCCAAAGCTCCCTTTTTCAATAGCTACTACACCAAGGTATAGGGGAAGGCAGTACTCTTTTCCATGGCTTGCTCTACTTTACCCTTGATCCATACCTTTTAATGCTGAGTGTTAAGCAAGGAGGGATTAAGAACCTTTTTTTTTTTTTTGAGCCTTCAGTATGACTCGACCTGGGATTGAACTTTGGTATCCTGGGCCATTGGTGAACACTCTACCAATTTGGACAATATATATCCCGATAAACATTAACTTATCTTATGATTAGGTATCTTTTCAATTTCTTTCATCACTTATATTTATATATAATATGTGCACACACTAATGAAAAGTCCCCTGTAGAGGTGGGTAATTATTACCCCCCCCAAAAAAAATGCTGACACTTTCTGGGTATGATAGTAATGTGACATTGCATAAATAATTATCCCAGGACGAGGGCCCATTTTTATGTGCATGTAATGTCGAAGGCAGTCTGGCACTTGACACTCCACAAAATTAATCCCGGTCGAGACTCCTATTCCGGGTGTATGATAAACCTTCGAGTTGCCCTTGACTACAGTCAACAACTTTACTTAAAATGGCCAGATGCAATCTACTATATGTGTGCTGGACAAATATCCAGATAGAGAAGAAATGAAACTGACATTTTTAGGACCAAAAGGGCCATCTCCATCTTTCTATTATCCATCACATCCAGATATTTTAGTTTTAAAATATTCTGATGTACTTAGCTTAGTTGATCCAATAACAGACACTGGAAGAAATTATAAACTTTCAAAAATTGTACATGTTTTCTCATGGCTGAATTTCATCCTCTGGGTAAACATTTGTACATTAATGGGGACTAAGATGTCCCTGTATTTCCCAATATTCTTGTGTCCCTGTATTTCTCACTGTCCAAATGTGTTCATTTTCTTTGGATGTAAATGGTTTGTATCCAACCAACAGCTTTCTGGTGGCAATTATGCCTTGTGGCTTGTTCAATGTTGGTGCTTTCATTTCATCATTCAACTTGTTTCTACAGTTCATGGCAATGTGTCCAGTTTTGTGACAGTAAAAGTAGATGATATTTATATTCTGCCCATTCAGTGGAAGGGTCATTCAATATAATCAACAGACAAATAATGTGGAGGTTAATTTTGGGCTAAACTGACCTCAGACATTGATAAGGGGGTGCCAATTCATTTTCACATACACCACCAAGTCCTTTGTCTTCCTACCCCCTCAGATCACGGAAGAACAAACTTCTAGGTTAGATAATATTAACTGTAGACAGATTTCCAAAATTCTCTTGTAATGTTTTAAAGTGGCAATAAGACATTTAGTGAGAATTAATGAAAGCGGCATGAGGCTAGGACAAGATACATGCAAAAGAAGTCAAATCGACAGAGGAAATAACAACCAAAAGATTTCAACACAAGAGTGCGTTTAAAATATAGCAAAATTTTAATATGCGACAACCAAACAAATAATGATGAGACTTAAGAAACAGTTCTCTTTTCTTTTCAAAATATAACGAAATGTTAAGTTAACAGGAAAACGTCAAGAGGGGGTGTCCTCGTGGTGTAATGGTTAAAGTGATGGACTGCGGAATCATAGTACCCGAGTTCATTCTCCAGTCGTGCTATTATGTTCACTTTCGGGCAAATACCCTTGAGAAAGGTATGAACCCCCCTTATCCTCCCAGCTATAGGTTAAATAGTACTGTTCTTCTAGGAGAATGGCTTTGGCATTAAATAACCTAAAAAGAGTTTATATGCCATTAAACAAAGAAACCAAACCAGGAAAACATCAAACAGAAATGTCTCTCAACAGTTCTTTTTTTTCTTCTTCTTCTTTCTCTTTTTTTCTTTCTTTCTTTTCTCTTATTTGAGTCGGTGTCGAAGTCGCTTGTAGTAGTGTTCATTCAATAAATTTAATTATTGGTGTAATTGAACCTTTACAGTCTCTCTCTTTTTCTTTTTTTCTCTTTCTTTTCTTTTTTAATACATATAACTTTCCAATATTTAAGAATTGTGAAAGGAAAACAGTTTGAGTTGTACTTATCTTTGATGGGTTTTCAATGTTCAGATTTCTTTCTCTCTTTTTTACGGGTGAGTGACCCCCCCCCCGGAGTTGGTTCTGATGCTGTCTTCTGTCCAAACTAAAATTCCCCTTCAAATTTCTCTAATGGTCTTTTTGGCATGAAGATTCTGTGGGTCACTCATTGGACTTTTTTCTTCCACCACCTCATCAGGTCACACCACTTGACCTCGACTTCTTTAGTTCAACAGACTACAGGGCACAGAGTGCAGATAGCTTGACCTTCTTTCCCCTACCAGTCTTAATGCCAGTTGATTCAAATAAAGAAGGGTAAGGGAATTAACTTCCCCCTCCCTCTCTCTGTAGCATACCACATGTCACAGTAAACAGCATCCAATGATTAGGCTCTAGTTTTAGATCTCCTGTGGTGTATGGAGTCACCTTTTCATTGTCATTACTCTCAGGTCCACTTTGACCTGGAGTGGTTGTTCTTTTTCGGGTCCCATCTATGGGTCAAATAGACTTTTTTGAAAATTACTTGTATTTGATTGTAATATATGAAACCATAATTATCAACAAATTATTATTATTATTAAATAGGATTATTAGTATTAGATAGGAATACTTGAAACCATATAACTATGCAAATAGATGAATATTATTAAATTAAAATAATTACTTGAAACCATAGAAATGTATTCTATATATACCCACTCCAAAGCAAAATCAGGTGTGACCTGGTTGAACACTAACCTGGATCTGGTAGTGAGGCTCCAGTTCTAATATTTTTTAAGATTTTATACCTGCTCTATAATAGCATCAAGCACTCTTTCTGCAAAAACTTTTCTAATTTGCTTTTCTTTTATTATATATATAATTCAATAAATAGGGGTGTATGCAAAATACATTTTGTTTTTTGGGGGGAGGGGTGTAAATTCTGCATTATTTGGTATTGGTTTATACCAAAAATCATTTTAATCTTGCAAAAAATATTTGCTTTACAGCTATACAAAATAGCAGCAAATCAAACAGAATGCTCTAGGCTTGAACAGAGGTCTGTCATGAAATTTTTGATGGCTGAGAAGTGTAAACCGTGTGAAATTTACAGAATGTGGGATATGTACAGAGAAGCATGTTTCAGTTTAAAAAATCTTTACAAATGGGCTAAAGATGGAGTGGAAACACACTCACTAACTCTCAAGTAAAGAAAAAGTTCCAGGTGCAGCAGTCAGCAAAGAAGGTCATGGTGACAGTCTTTTATGGCATGATAGGGCTCATGACTTGATTTCCTTGAAAAGGCTGTAGCTGTAAACAAATGGGCTGAATATACTTTTGTCACGACAAGCCCGAATCGAAAAAATAATCCATGGTGTAGAAACCGCCGATTCTCTGGTAAAGATGAAGTCCTGGGTGCAGTAAAGAAGGTCATGCTGACAGAGTTCTAGTACATGAAAGGACCCATCACTATTGATTCCCATGAAAAAGGTGCAACTGTAAACTACTTCCTATTGTCAATTCTTAAGGCCAAATTCACGTTGTTTATTAAATGACCCTTATCTGTGTGTGTCTGTGTGTGTGTTTCCTGAAATCTATTTTTGTTATAAACTCTGTATATTCTTAAGGGTGAGTAAGAATTGTTATTTGTTAATCCTATTTACCCAACCCCCCTCCCCGCTCGGGCAGGATATGACACAAGTTCAATTTTTTTAAACGGAGTTTGAATTCAGTTTTCCTTCTCCTAGACTAGTTGCCTCACCAAGGCTGAAGAACCCAGTCTGTTCTACTATTTACCCATAACTGGAGGGAGAATAATTGGATTCATACCTTTCCCAAGGGTATTAGTGCTATGTGAAAATGCAATCAGTCTCATCCAGGTTTTGAACTCGTGTTGCCGTGTTCATTTCCTACAACGATAACCATTACTCTTCCCAGGAATGTCGTGAACTTTGTAAACTATTTCTGTTTCCTTTTACCTTGATACAGTTAATGAAAGATTACCACAGCTTAACTAAACTCTCTCTCTCTTGTACACACACATGCAGAGAGAGAGAGAGAGAGAGAGAGAGAGAGGGGATGAAAACGCCACTCCATCTGGAACAAGTTTATAGTGACAAACATGAAAAAAAAGCTTATTCATTTTTTTTAATTATTTATTTTCTTTGTTTTTTGTTTTTGTTTTTCAGGTATAAATGCCACTGTAGCTACAGATGCCCACCAGTATCCCAAAGGTCAATATTAACAATGGGAAGGTGAGTATCTAAATTAGATAGTAATCAAGCACATTGCCTGTCTGGTAGTTAATGGGTGGGGGTAGGTTTAAAGACCCTAGTTTAATTCTAATTAAGAGGCCCCCCCATATGACTGCTCTTGTGCTAAACCAGTATATTTCAACAAGTTTTATACCACCTTCATTGGAAGTGGTGTTATGACATAGAAACTAACAGTGACTAAAATTATATCACACATGCATACGCATATATATATATATATATATTTAGGCAGCATTTCTTCGTTAATGCAAATTTCATTAAACGTAGACATTTTATGCCTACATATTTTCTTCTGGATCTGTTCGAATTCCCGTATTACTTTTATCGTATTCGGGGGGAATTGATTTATGTATTGTCCATAGTTGTATGTATCCCTAGTACTTTCTGCCCGACTTTGGGCCATCATCAGGAGAGAATCTATTACAAAAGTGATGTAACTTTTGTTTTAGCAAATTACTACTGTGTAAGGATGTCTTATCACCGACAACAAAACAATACTCGACCATCAAAATAATAAACAAAAACTTCAGATTCTCGAAGCACTATATATTAGAAACCTGCAACCAGCACTTAATAGAATTAATTTTCAAACCAGTGCTAATGTACTTAAATGTCTTTAGCTACTGGCACTATTTACAGAATTACATTTAAAAGCAAACGCCATATTCTTCAACGGCAAAGAAGTAATAGAGATACATACAACTATGGACAATACATAAATCAATTCCCCCCGAATACGATAAAAGTAATACGGGAATTCGAACGGATCCAGAAGAAAATATGTAGGCATAAAATGTCTATTATGTTTAATGAAATTTGCATACATATATATATATATATATATATATATATATATATATATATGGGGGGGGTCCTTGTGGTGTAATGGTTAAAGTGCTGGACTGCAGAATCGTAGGAAGCAAGTTTAAACTCCAGTCGTGCTATTATGTTCACTTTCAGATAAATACCATTGGGGTAGGTATGAACCCCCTTGTTCTTCTAGAAGGATGGATTTGGCATTAAATAAACCAAGAAGGTTGATATGCCATTAAACAACAAAACCAAACCAAATGTGAAAAAACACAAGGTCTTCATGAGATGATTTTATTTATAATTTGAATCATTTGTCAATGTTAAGTTTTTTGAACCTTCATCAGGTCGTAGGATTTGTTTGTTTTTTGTTGTTTTTTTTTTTGTTTTTTAGGAAATTTATAAAAAAAAATTTAATAAATGCATTTTTAAACACTAATTAGATTACATAGATTTAAAACAGAACCCAACTGACAGAACATCCCTGTTGACTGGTACCGTAGAATACACTGACTGCATCTCTGCAGAAGAGGGTAAGACTCTCTTTCTCTCTCTTCATCAAGTGTCTTGGATATGACATTAAACAATCTGATGGCGAGACACCAGCCCTGGAGCTTTGGAGAATGTGGAGTACCTCTTCATTTGCCATTTTCCCAGATCCACACTTACACAAAGTAGTAGCACCTGATAGGGTCCTATTCATTAGTTTAAAAGAACTGTTTGACATTTAAATTGTGTGCAAACAAATGACTTATGCCAAATTGAATTGTTAGAAATAGTACTCTTTGATCATTTAACTATGTGTAAACAAATAACTAAAGTTTGACTTATTAGTGATACATATCAATACTTGGAACCATTTAACTGTGTGCAAGCAAATGAGTAATGTTGAATAAAATAAGTTGTGTTAAATACCAATTCTTGTAACCTGTTCATTGTCTGCAAAAATGATTCGTATTGAATAGAATTATAAGTGTTAGCAATAACTGAAACCATTTAACTGTGTGAAAACAATACTAGTGTGCAAATAAATTAGTTCTTACTCATTTAAAAATGATATTACCTACAAACTGTGTGCAAAAAACATGAATGATATTAAATTGTGACTGTTATATAGAAATTCTTGAAACCATTTAACTTTTGGCAAAAGAAATGATTAATAGTAAATAGAAATTCTTGGAACCATTTAACTGTGTGCCAAAAAAAACCGAACTCAGGCTCATTTGAAAATGTTATGAACAAAATGTGTTACAAATCATATATTCAATATATGTGTATAGAAAGGATTTGGTATTAAATAACCTACAAGTGTTGATATGCCATAAAACCCAACCAAACAAAACCAATGACAGAAATATAATATTTAAAAAATTTCTCAGGTTTTCATTTCATTTAAAAATTCATACACTCTGATGAAGGTTTAAAAACCAAAACATTGAATTTTGGCAAATAATTCTAACTATAAATGAAATCATCCTCTAAAAACCTTTGTGTGTTTTTTGTTTTGTTGTTGGTTATATATATATTTTCATACTATTGTATCTATTTCCAGTTTTCCAATATATATATATATATATGAAAACTGGAAATATATATATATATATATATATATATATATATATATATAAGGAATATTTACTATTGCTTGACACATGGTTAACTGAATTAGAACAGTCTATCTTTGTGGATTAAATAGTGGGTTCAGTTCCAAGTAGGTTCCCAAATGAAACACTTGAAGAAGGAATATCAGGTGAAATGTTGGAGTATAAAAGTAGTAATCTGGATATTCAAAGTGAAAAAAATTTTCAAGTTTCATCTAAGAAATTTAGACACAAGTAATAAGTTTGGTTTAAATAAATTAATTGATTATATGGGAAATATATATTTATCAAACACCTCTACTACAGGCAAGATATAACCGGATAAAGCTAGTTTAAATTCAATTTTCCTTCTACACTGGTTGACAAGCCGAGACTAAAGAGCTTACTCTGTCTTCGTATTTACCTACAACTGGGCAGAGAATCCATGGATTCATGCCTTTCCCAATTGATATTAGTGCAAAGTGAAATACAAATCACCTCATTCAGGATTTGAACTTGACTTGCTGATTCTACAGCAATAACTATGCCATTAAGTTTGTCTCTATCTCTAGGGACAATATAGACAAGTTAAGAACAACACATTATGCTGTCAAAATTGAAGTTTAGGTTGACGGTGTGTATGTGTTGACCGTGGGCACTATCTGATGGTATGATGTTGGTATCTTATGGGTCCTGGGTTGGATTAAAAAAAAAATCTTGTATCATCAGTTTATGATAATGAACTGCTCTCCCTCCCTCCCTCCCTCCCTCCCTCCCCATTGTCTGGGGCTGGAGAATATGCTGACTGCATAGGAGTAAAAACTCTCTTAATCTCAATGGATCTACTCATTGGCCATAGGTGGCAACCCATAATGTGTGAGGATTGGATCTGAGTGGCTGAGTGATCCGTGATCCTAAATCAGCATGTGACCTGCAACACTCCACTTAGGCCCTTACCTCTATGATTAAATCCTAGTTATCCTAGTAGAAATCATTTTGGGTGGGTATCCTAGCAAAAAGGTGAGGAACACCCGTCTTAGTTATTTTATCAAATGTATTACATTTTGTATGTAATTGTTTCTTAAATGTTTTTTGTTTTTTGCATTCAGTCCTATCAGATACGAATAATTTTTAAAGAAACAGTTAATACTACTGCAGATTGGTGGGCCTTGGAGTAATAGCAATGAAGGAACATTCCCCACTCTCCCAAACTGGAGCCTCACCATCAGATGCAGTTTCATGTCATATCCAGGACACCTCCTCTGCAGGGGATACAGTCAGTATATTCTGAACCCTGCCGACAGGGTGGGTTTAACAAGTATAACAGTGACCAAAGAAGAAAATTACTGCTGATCCATCCACAAATAATAGCACTACTGCAGTATTTATCAACAGGGTCTTTATCACCCCCAGGAGAGTTATGAGTCAGCAGTGACCTACATCAAGGTATAATTTGATGGCAGTAGAAAACGTCCAAGTGTTTTGCAAAGGAATTTATGCTGAAATATTCGGAAACTTAGCCTTAAACTAAACTTAATGTATAAGCTGGGTGAGTAAATACAAGAGTCAGTTAAAAGTTATGCAATTTATGCTAGATTTTTTAAATTTTTCAATTCTTTGATGAAATAAGGTAATTTTTCAATTCTTTGATGAAATAAGGTAATTTTTCAATTCTTTGATGAAATAAGGTAATTTTTCAATTCTTTGATGAAATAAGGTAATTTTTCAATTCTTTGATGAAATAAGGTAATTTTTCAATTCTTACCTTGAAAAAATAAGATTAGAGAGACCCTATAAGAGCACACAAGGAATTTACCAATGATAAATCAAGCCCAGTTGGCTGGGTCTGTTGAATACACCAACTGCATCTCTGCAGAACCGTAAGTTTATTCTTGTCCCCACTCACAAGTATCCTAGATATGACACTAAACAATCTGATAGTGAAGCTCCAGTTTTGCAGCTTTGGGGAATGTTGAGTACACCTTCTTTGTCATTACTCCCAGATCCACTCTGACTTAGAGTGGTAGTACACTAGGGTTCCATCTGTTTAGTTTCTTTGTTTAATGGCATATAAACCTTTGTAGGTTATTTAATGCCAAAGCAATCCTTGCAGAAGAAGAGCAGTGAGACTACTTAACCCTTAGCTCGAAGGAAAAGAGGATTCATGCCTTTCCCAATGGTATTAATCCTCATCTATGGGTTTAATAGAACTGTTTAATCATTTACTTGAAACTTTTAACCGTGTGCAAATGAATTAATAATGTTGAGTAAGATTATTTGTGTTGGATATCAATGCTTGAAGTCTTTTACTAGGGATTATCAGTTGTATTAAATAAAAGTAAGTTGGCGACTGTAGTCGAGGACAGCCCGAAGGTTCCTTTTTCAATAGCTACTACACTGAGGTGTAGGGGAGGGCGCTACTCCTTTCCCTGGATTGCTCCACTTTACCTATGATATGTACCTTATAATGCTGAGTGTTAAACAAGGAGGTATCAAGTACCGTTTTTTTTTTTTTGTTTTTTTTTTTTTAAGTCTTTGGTATGACCCGACCTGGAATTGAACCCCGGTCTCCCAGACAATTGGCAATAGATAGAATTGTTGGTGTTGGATAACAACACTTGAAACCATTTAACTGTGTGCAAACAAATGATTAAAATAGAATTATTTATGTTGAATAGTAATATTTGAAACTATTTAACTATGCAAACAAATGAGCTTTGGCTTATTCAAAAATAATGCTACCTACAAACTGGTCACTATAAATAATGTGTGTGTGTGTGTAAACAGAATCTGGCATTAAATAGCCCATCAGTGGTGATATGCTATAAATAAAACACAATGAAACCAATAATAAATTAATGATTAATTTATCTTGAATCTTCTACTGCTTAACATGATTGATATAAAAAGGAGAATTGCTGCTAGGGCAACTGCTTGGCTTCTTCTAAACCCTGATTTAGGGTCTCACAAGATTAACAGATACACCAATTACAAATTTGCCCAGTCAGCTGGGGCTGTAGAATACACTGACTGCACCTCTGCAGAGTGGTAAGACCCCCCCCCCATAATGAGTGTCCTGGATATGACACTAAACAATCTGATGGTGACGTTACCCCTTCATTGCCATCGCTCCCAGGTCCACTCTGGCCCGGAGTGGTAGCATCTGATAGGGCCCTATCTATGGGTTAAATAAAAATAACAGCATACTTATGCTAAAATGAATTGAGTAAACTGAATAGCTTGAAATAGAAATGTTTTTGACAATTAAACTGTACTTACACTTAAACTGCGTGCTTATACTTAACTGAATTATTTCAAATAGAACTGTTTTTCGACATTAAAACTGTATTTACACTTAACTGAATTATTACATATAACTGTTTGAATAGTTTGAAATGGAAATGTTTTTGACAAACTGTGTACTTATGCTAAACTGAACTATTTTCAATAGAACAGATTATTTACATAAAAATGTATTTGGCGTTAAATAACCTACAAAGGTTGATATGCCATAAAACCAACCAAACCAAACCAATTACAAGGTACAGTTATTTAGCATTATAGTATTAGGTATCTTTACTTGCGATGCAGGAGATTGTGGTTCAATCCACTACAGGGAAGGAACAAAAAGATTTACGACTTTGGTTAAAAGTTTGTTTATATAAGAATTTAAAAAAAGAACTGTTTACGACTGGCTTAAACATGGGCCAAAAAGACTATCCATGGAATGGAAACACACTGGCTTTCTATTAAAGGAAAACTTCCAACCTCAGCAGTCAGTAAAGAAGTTGAGGCTGACAATGAACGAACCTCCTTTAAAAAAAAAGTACAACCGTAAACAGTATTTCCTATTACCAATTCCTTAAGGAATGTTTCACCTTATTTATTGAATGAGACTCGTAAAATAAATTGAAACAATGTGATTGAAGCCTAGTAAACATTAAGAATATACTCTTTCATTGTTTGTTTGTTTATTTTTAATTTAAAAGTTTTTCTTATTTTTCCAGCACAATAAGAGAAACAGCCAGAGGAAATGATGTCGAACTATTGCGAGCAGCTCTTGCTGGCCTCCATGGCGAATATTGCCAGGATGATATAAATGAAGCGTTGGTTCTAGCAGCCATCAATGGCAATTACGAATGTGCTGGAATCCTATTAGCTGCTGAGGCAGATGTCAATTCCGTAGACTTGGATGGAGATTCTGCCTTAATGCTGGCCTGCTCGAAAAACTTTGTCAAAATTGTTGACCTGTTGTTGTCGTACGGCTGTAATGTAAATCTGAGCAGTCATTGTGGTCAGACAGCACTTCATATGGCTGCATATCACCAACACCAAGATGTTGTCGAGCGGCTATTAGCCACAAACACTGATGTAAATCTGCAAAACCGATACGGTGACTCCCCACTCATGCTGGCCATCACATCCGGTCAGGTCGAAATTGTCAAACTACTGATCCACGCTGATTCAAATGTTAATCTCCGTAACTTAGATCAGGACAGTTCTTTGCATTTTGCTGCCAAAAATGGATTTTTGGAAATAGTTGACATGCTTTTGGAATCCGGTGCTGAAATAGATGCTCAGAATCTCTGGGGATATACTCCTGTCTTACAGGCTTCAATGGAGAACCATGGGGAGGTTGTGCAGAAACTTATTGACAACAACTGTGACATTCACAAAGCATGCCAAGCTGATAAAACGCCTCTACACTATGCTTCAAACCGGGGACACGTTGAGTGTGTCAAGATCTTGCTTGCTGCCGGGGCTGACCCTAACACATGCGACTTCCATGGCAGCACACCATTGATGGAAGCGGCAGTTTATGCACACATACCTGTAATCAAACTTTTGTTGCATGCTGGCGGTGATGCAACTATCATGAGCAGTACAGTTTTAGCTGGGAGGTGGACGTCAGCTTTGCCATTCCGGGCTGCACTTTCCCACGGAAACTTGGAGTTGACCAAGGTCTTGTTTCTTGCTGGAGGCATCAGTCACCCCGAGCTTCAGTCTGTTGTAAAAACTGGGTTAATGTGGAATCGGACTGAGAACAAATTACTAAAGGACTGGCTGATACAAGTCGCGTCAAAGCCTTTGCATTTGACACAGATGTGTAGGCTAGTGATACGACAGGCAATGCCCAAACCTGTGGCTAAGTGGACCCACTGTCTGCCTATACCGAAAACGGTCCAAGAATACCTTAACTACATGGACATTCAATAAAATTTACAGAAATTTTTTTTTTTTTTTTTTCTTTAAAGAGTTTATTTTTGTATATACATACAAATATTGATGTGTGTATGTTAATTTTTGCATGTTTGGCAATATTGCTATCGGTGATTTTTGAGAACAACTTTTTAAAAAATTTTATTTGTTTGTATTTTTGAATTCTAATTGCTTTCAGTTTGGCATCAAAGGTGAATTCCGTTCAAACGTACCGATCATTGTTCTGTTCACATGCATTCTATCACAAGAGCTTTTTGTAATGAGAATTCTACAAAAAAAAATCTGTTTTTGATTTTAGTGTAAATTTCTGAGACAAAGTCTCCTTCATTGATCCTTTCATAAAAATATCCTCATCTTTGTTGTATTTATCCCAACATTTCAGCAGCTGTACTCTCCAGCCTTCTTTCAGTCTAAATAGCTGTGATGAGGTGTGATTGCTATTATACATTTATTTTTATTTATTTATTTTTTTTTTTAACCAGTTTCCTTGTCTTTATTGCCCTATTTTAGTTACCGTAACTTTTGACCTTTTTTTTCTTCTCTTCCTCCCATGTCTGTCATATTTGGTAACCTTTTGAAAAACCAAAACCCTTTATTTCATACACATGGAATATCACCATCAGTGTCCTTCCTCAGGATTGTCATACACTTCCCTTTCTATGTTCCACTGGGGTATTTTGTTTTCATTCCTATACCTGGGGGTGAGGCTTGGTATAATGGTTTGTGAATTAGGCTGGCAAACAATTACTGAGTTTGATCCTCACTGAGTGCCAAACTAAGCTTAGCTTTGTCAAATGACAAGTATTTATTTATCATTTTTATAACCCAGTCTCTTGACAGAATATTAAAAAATTCTCACACATGTACCCAAGTCTTTTGCAATGATCTCACCACTGCATAGGTCATATCTTCTATGACGCTGTGATCATCCTTTTCAAAAAAATACAAATATCTAAGAAACAAGTCAAGAATAATCAAGGTCGAATGTATATTTTTTTAGAAGATGAATCAGTTAATTTAGGGTTGGAAGTGGGCTTCATTTTAAATATTAGCTTACAAAATCTATCCGCCAAGGTGTGTGATGTAATGGTCATCATCTTAGAAAATTGATATGGCGATCAAAGTTCAAAATCTTGACAGAGCTGTTTGCGTTTCATTTTGTACTCATGTCTTTGGAAAAGAGAATTAATTAAAGTGTTCTCACCCCAGCTGTGGATGAATAAGAATAATATGGCTGACTAGGCTTTTCAACTTTGGTTTGGCAACCATTCTAGGAGAAGGAAAACTCTGAATTCAAACCAGCATTACTCCACCCAAAAATTGACCTCGTGTCACATCCTGTCTGTAATGGAGGGGGGTTTGAATAAATACATACAATGTCTGTCTGGAATGAGTTCAGCTATTTTTGTATATCACAAGAACCGGTTGTGCAGACTTGATGAAACTCAGCAATTCATATGTATAGAACTTACTGCATATGCTTAAATAAACCCTCTTCTAGGGGGGGGGGGTATTTAATCATCCAATCCTCTGTGAGATACTATTAAGAGAACTTGTGTGTGTATGCATAATATATATATATGTGTGTGTGTGTGTGTGTCACTGATGTCTATCAGCACCTCTACAGTCCAGATTTGGCCCCTTGTGACTTCTAGTTTTTTTCTAAAGATAGAATTGTTATTGAACCAGTATAGATGAGATTAAGGAGATTGTGGTAAGGCTGCTGCTTGTAATCTCAAAAATGAAAGAAACACTGGAATAAATATAAAAGGTTCCAAGAGGAGTACTTATGAAACGAACGAAGGCACAATTGCCTTAAGTAGTAGGTAGGCTAATTTTTGATACCAAATTGCCAAAAACTTTCAAGCATTTTTTTTTTCTTCTCTTCTCTTCAGTGGGATTAGTAATTATATTCTGGTAACTGAGCCTGTATCTGGGTTCTTTGCCGTAGCATTTTATTTTTCTTGAATTATAAGACTCAGAACACTTCTTTTTTTTCTTTCTTTTTTTATGAATTTTTTATGACATGATTATAAATCAGGAGTCCCCAACCTTTTCAGCTAAGACTAAACTCAAAAGGGGTCACTATCTGAAATGGACAGGGGGAAAAAAACGAAAAAAACAACTAAATTCACAAGGTAGCTGTCATGATATATTAATGAGACATTTGATGTCGTTTGCAATCACAAAAAAGATGTTATATCAGGATGAAAAGAGGTTGTCAGAAGGAAAATACCAGATGAGTAATGATTTTTGACAGTTGCAAAAGCAGTGTACTTTAAGTAGGCTTCATTTCATAGTGGTATGTCATATCAAACATGCTCACTACTTACTGGGTGTAGGTGATAGGGTTAGAGGAATCATCCAGATGGAAGCACATGGTTCTTGAAAGAATCAACGATATGGCAAACAAGAAACTTAAACTTCAAATCTTCGGAACATTGAAGATTAATGAGTTCCATCTGCAGTTGTAATGGTATTTCTTCACAGTCAACGTGAAAAAGTGAAGAGAAAATAGTGAAAGTTGGGTGAAGGGCTGTATAGATGGATCTCAAGTGCCACATGTGGCCCATGGGCTGGGAACCTGGAACTAATACCCTATACAATATTGATTGTAAAAAGGAAAAATAAAGGTTTAGATTCTTCAAGCAATTTTTACAAAATTAATAAGCTGAAAATTGGATAAGATCTTTTGTTTGAGATGGGATTTTAAATGTAATGTAACCCTTCGGTAGGTAGAGAGAGATTTTTGTTGCTAATGGTGCCCAAGAATAGATATTTTTGTCGTTTTATCTGCCTATTAATGTATACATGTAGGGCAGCACGGATGAGTTTTGGGGGCTGTGTGTGGTCTGCAGACTGCTAGTTAGGTACCCTTGCTGTAGATGCTTTTCCAACTTTGTTATATCTACCTTATTTTGAGTTTAGAGATCCTGGATTTAAATATCTTGTGTCTTAGAGAGTCAGCCATGTTTTTTCTATTGATTTATTTACGGGATGATTTTTTTTTTTTTTTTTAATCATTTCATTTGTGTATTAAAAAAAATGGAAGTTGTACTGGAATAAATGTGAAAGGTTTCTTTTCTTTTCTTTTTTTCTCTTTTTTTAACTCGAAGGTTGGAAACTTTCTCACATATTTTTTATATATATAATTTTTTTTTTTTTTTTTTTTTTTCTTTCCAGAGGTCTGAATAAGAAATATAATATAAAAATTTTTTTTTCATTGAAGTGTAGAAAAAGTATGGTGCCAAACTTTATTTTGTTAACATTTTTTTCCCCAAAAAAAGTATTTGAGCAGAAAAACAAACTTAAGCCTTTAAAAAAAAAAAAAGAATTTGGTTGTAAAAAGGACACAAAATTAAAAAAAAAAAAGAATCCACAGAATCAGTTGCAACTATTTTGCAGAAATTAAATGGAATCAAAATTAAACCCAAAAGCCAGTTTGTTGATTGGTAAAGGTCAAAGGTTATTCTTTCTCATATACTTTCTTTTCTTCCCCTGTACACATCTGGTGTGGGTGTGTACATTTCCCTCTTATATATGAGAAAGAATGCAGACATTTTTATAGGCTGGAAGTGTGATCCTGTATGAAAGTAAGAAAAAACGAGATATACAAAGGATGTATTTATTTATACATGAATAATGTATTTATATTTGATATTAATATCTATAATGATATATTCGTATCTGAATAATGTACGTTCTTTAATATCATGTTTTTCATATTTACATACCATCAAATTTATTTCCATTAATATTCCTCTCTCTATCTATCTATCTATCTATATACACACACGCACACACTAAAAGTTTTTAAGATATAAAACAATTTATGATTTGAAATTTTGACAAAGTTAACCAGCGGGTATATTTTAACCCTATCTTTGTGAATGAAATATATATATATATATATATATATATATATAAGCATATATAATAAAGTTTTTAAAAAATTTATTCCAGAAACCAACTTTTTTTTTTTTTTTTTTTTTTTTTTTGGTTGGTTTCTTGAATAAATTCATTTATTTTATTTATTTTATTTTTCTTTTGTATATATGCTAATTTTTGTATAGGGGATGGGTTTTTTGAATTTATAAAATGTATTTCATCCTAACCCACTTCGCCAATGCAATCTTGATGAGCTGTTTTGGTGAAACCTCTGTAGACTCATTCTTGGCTATATAGGAATGATTTTCATATTTTTCATATATATAATATATATATATATATATATATATATATATATATATATATGTGTGTATGTATGTGTATATATATATATATATATATATATAAGCTAGAATGATTATTGCCTCACCTTAACTGATTTATTTTCTCATAGTTTCATGCTTTTTGGAAATTTTTTTTTTATTATGTATAAAACTAATAGTAATAAATAAGCTTAAGAATGTGAGGTAAATAATTACTTGAATTTTTATGCTGCTTATTGACATAATAGCACTTTCTTTTATCCAACATTCTTAAATGATTGGGTTTTTTTTTGTATTGTTTCTTTTTTTATTTATATATATATATATATATATATATGTGTGTGTGTGTGTGTGTTTTTGCGTGAAATCTTCAAAGCTATTAAGCTGATAAACTTGTTTGTTTCATGTTTGACCTTTCCAAGTGTTCAGAATACACTTCATTGTTTCAGTCCGAGTGAACAATTGCTAGATGGCTGTTAATTTATAAAGAGGACTTCATCCGACCCTAAACAGGTCTTGGGTGTATATTTTTTTAAATAATCCTGTTGAGTGTCTTAAAATTCTCCTCATTTGTTAAGCCTGGTGGTGGGGTTTAAATTCATCCTTCTCCTAGACTGGTTGTCCTACCACAGCTTAGTGAGCCAAATTTGACATACATATTTGGCTAATTACTAAGTCCATTACCTGCCTTGTAATTATTATCTGAATTTTGATGTAAAACTCTCACTGTATAATTTATGTAATTCATAGTCAACACTGAATTAAGTGCATTGACAAGGAAAGAGATTATACAGAAAAATATTTGTTGTATAAAATAAATACTTTTTTTCACTATTAGGCTACAGACTTATTGATCCACTGTTGTTGACATTGTGTTTTGATAAAAAGAATGAAGTGAATGACCCATTGTTTTGTTAAGGAACCGGAACGTATACATAAGGATTATTCTTTTGAAATGGGCAGTGAACATTCTTTTAAGACGGCATTTCACTTTTCTTGTCACTTGACTTTCCTGAAAATTTTAAATGTTAAAATAGAAAAGAAAGACCCGATTTTTGCATAAACAGTATATTTGAAGGCGGCCATTGAATAGATTGGTTGAAATGTTGTGTTGTCACTATTATTGACACCAAAAATATGATTGTAAAAATTAAAATGCTATTACTCTTAATTCTCTTATTTGAATCTTGGACAAATGTTAATCCATTTATTTAAAGGAAAACTGCTTCATTGCTCTCTCAGTCAGAAAAATAACCTTCCAAAATTTAAAAATGGTAATTTTTTTACATACAAACAATTTTTTTTTTTTCTTTGGACATTTCAATATCTTTTTTGTGATATTGCAGACTGACATTTCATGTGTGTCCTCCTTCAGATGAACTGTCATTATGGAAGGCTCCAGTTCCAAAGTTCTGGGGAGTGTGGAGATCCTCTCATTGTCATTACTCCCAGGTCAACTCTGACTTGTAATGGTAGAATCTGTTATGGGTCAAATAGATTTGTTTAAAAATTATTCCGATTCAGTTGGACCGTGTGCAAAAAAAAAAAAGTTCATAAGAAACTACACAAAAAATGTAAATATGAACCTACAATGAATGTCATTCCCTAACTTGTAAGCATAAAATAGCCCTAGATGGGTTGACATGCCATCGATTTTTTTTGCAGTGATAGATAAAAAGAAAAGTTACATCCATAACTGAGATTGAGTATTGTTGCTTAGATACTAAAAAAAAAACTCTTAACCTGACACCAGATACTTTACCCGGGATAAGGTAAGAACTTAGTTATGAGGACCTTCCACTCAAAGTAGCACTTGCCTAAAAGGCTGGGTTTATTACCTTGTGCCTAAAATATGCATGTAAATGGGAATGCTGACGGATTCTAAGCAATTTTCTCAACCACCTTGCCAGAAGGTTTTTTTGTTTTTTTTTTTTTGTATAGCACCTGACTTTGTGTCACATTCTAGCTTTGTTGGGACACAAATAACTATCTTTTTTTTGCCTTTTACAGATCCTCTCTTTTTATGCAGACCTGAAGAAGGCCGTAGAATTGAACAGTCAATACATTTAGTTGACAATATTAACAGATGAAAAGAGGAGGTTGAATTGTCCAAATGATAATTTAAAAAAAAAGAATTCAGAATGTTAATGACTTTTCTTTCTTGATTTAAAAAAATTTTTTTTTCTTCAAGTCATAAACCTGTCTGATTTTATATATATATATATATATATATATATATATATATATAAAATTGTTATGATTGTCGAGCAGTATAATGGTAAGCAATCTAGACTGGCAGACCATTAGTAGTAAGTTCAAGTTTCACTGGGTGCTCTATATCTTGTGCCACAACAAAGCAAACCTTCGTAGGTTACTGTATATACTCACATATACAACTTTCTGGGACCCAAATTTGAGTATAAATTTAGAGGATCATGCCATATACACTGAAATACATGCTAGGCCGAGTCTGTATCTCATGTATGGCATGACGCCCTAAATTAGGCTGAAATTTGGGTCTCAAAGTTACACATCATATATGAGTATATACAGTAACCCTATTTAAAATTGTTTTTCAGTCTTTTTTTTTTTTTTTTTAATTATTTTGCTATCTCTATTCTCTAGCCTTCCTCAAGCGTCTATTTTGATAGACAAGGTGTTCTTTTCATTCTATAGGGTAAGCATAAAATCATCAACTGGTTATTTAGAATCATATTTTTAAAACTATTAAATTGAAACCCAAAACCTTTTGAATGGGTAGAGAAATTACAACAAATCTGAATTAGTTTATCAAGTTTCATAACAAATGGTAGTGTGTTGCCTTTTTTTAAAAAAATGTTCACAGCCCGCTTACCCCATCCTGGATATGACACTTAACCATCTGATAGTGAGGCTCCAGTTTTGGAAAATGTGGAGTGTCCCTTAATTGCCATTACTTCCAGGTTCATTCTGACCTCAAGTGGTAGTACTTTTTAGGGCTCTATCTGTGGGTCAAATAGAACTGTTTAATCATTGACTAAACGTGAAACCAGTTAACCATGCAAAGAAATTTGACATTAAATAACCTACAAAGGTTGATATGCCATAAAACCCCAACCAATCATATTCTCCAAAGTTCTAGGACTGGAGCCTCAGATGGTTTAGTGTTATAATCAGGTTACTGGAGAGGGGAGGGGGTTAACCCTCTGTAGAGGTACAGTAAGAGTATTTCATGGCCCCTCCCAGCTGACTGAAAAGTAGAGTCGTTGAAATATTGATTATCAAAATGTAAAAGGGAAATTTAATCCAAATAAATCAATGTACAATGATTAGACATCTACAATCAATCAATTAAGACAAGATTAGTCAACACTAATTAACTCTACCAATACATAGAGTTAATTAGTACAGACTGATCTTGTCTTAATAACTGACTAACCATCAAGAATTGCCAGAGACCCTGACGTAATATAAATACCATAAATCGTAGTGGCATACGAGTTTAACTTTATAAATTTGTATGAGGTACCCGTGGTGTAATGGTTATCGTCATTGGAAATGGACACGGCGACACAAGTTCAAATCCTAGACAAGACTGATTGCATTTCACATAGCACTATACCCTTGCAAAAGGTATGAATCCAAATATTCTTCCTCCAACTATGGGTAAATAGTAGGACAGACTGGGTTCTTCAGCCTTGGTGAGGCAACTAGTCTAGGAGAAAGAAAATTTCTGAATTCAAATCTGTTAAACTCTGCTTAAAAATTGACCTTGTGTCATATCCTACCTGAGCGGAGGGGTTGGTAAATATGGATAAATGTGTTTGAGTAAATATTTTTTAGATTACGGTGCGATATCTAAAAATCGAGGTTTTAATCATCAATAAAATAACCTTCAAGTAATGTCGTGCTATATAAGTGCAGTAATAATATCACTGTGTCTATATTCAATCAACTACCATTATCTATCGTTAATCTGTCGTTACTCCAGTAGTAAATCGTGTTGGTTATTTTTCTTTGAAATCAAAATGACAACAACTATATATGAAACATGCAAATCTTACATATTCATATCTACCAACCCCTCCACTCGGGCAGGATATGACACAAGGTCAATTTTTTAAGCGGAGTTTAACAGGTTTGAATTCAGAGTTTTCATTCTTCTAGACTAGTTGCCTCACCAAGGCTGAAGAATTAGACTGCCCTACTATTTACCCATAGCTGGAGAGAGAATAATTGGATTCATACCTTTCCCAAGGGTATTAGTGCAATGTAAAATGCAATCAGTCTCATCCAGGATTTGAACTCGTGTCGCCGTGTCCATTTCCTACAACGATAACCATCTCACCACGGGCACCTACATATTAGAGTTTGTATATTCATATGAATCCACAATCTATCGCGCTATTAAGAAATTGCTAGAATAAATAACATATTATAATTGTCTGAGAGGCCACTGTGATTTTATAGGCATTGCTGTTGGAAATAGCGTCTGATAAAGCATTAATATGATACTTAATTTGTATTACAGTTTTATTATTTTATATCAATCTTTGTATTAATTTGTGTTTAGTGAACATATTTAACAAATAAAGTCAGAAATGTTTGTGACAGTCAACTTAAGTTATGTTAAGTGGTGTGTATATCGATTGACAGGTGTATTGTTCCACTGATCGATTGCTCTTGGGGTAAAGGTTCAGACTTTAGCTCTGCCGTATAAGTTGACTCTTAATTTTGTAGGGATTTTTTTTTCAGGCTTAAAAAGTTGTCTTGTGAGTGATGATTAAAATTTAATGTTAAGTTTTTTTAATCCATAAAAACTTTATAGTATGCTATACACAAAAATGAAGAGCAATATCACAGTACATTTCAAGGATAAGATAAGATATTTATGAATTCACATTGATTCTCAGGTGAGCTCATATTCAACACATCTTCATATTTCTTGAACGCCTTTGATCAGCAGTCAAATTTTAAAAATGATTTCCCATATTGAATCCTTTCTATACCCAGATAAACAAAGGGACACCTGAGGAAGGCTGGAGGATACAACGGCTGAAGCGTGTTACAACTAAGGACAACAGTCCGAAAAATCCCACACAAAATATTATATAAAATATTGCCTGGCTATAAGTCTCCAGAAACCCTAAAAGGTACAATAATAAAACTGAACCTCTTTTAATTTGTGGCTCCATTTTTTATTTGACCATCTCCACAGAGAGAAAAATCAGTGGTATACGGTCGTACACACATTTGACACAACCCCACAATTATGTCTCAGTCGCTATATAGACATGCACATATACACATAAGTACATACATTGCAATGATCAACTCAACCATACACGTATACATCCACACATACATGTACTCATACCTACCCTTGTCTACCCACATTCATAGAGCTATCAATATTGTCATACCTTGTGGTATAACAGCCAAAGTGCATAACTGCAACCTTGAAATAAGTAAATTTGAACTCCAATGTTCACTTTCAGACTAATACCCAACCCTTATTCCCCCGAACCTCCTCAGCCATCCATGTAGAAAAACAAAACTGGTACTACTGACTTTGGCAAGCAGAGCAGTACAATTTGGTTTGCTTTCTTTGTTTAATTATTTCTTTGTTAAATTAATTTCTGTGGGTTTAAATAACCCACAGAAATTAATGTGCCATTAAACAAAGAAAGCAAACCAAATTGTACTGCTCTGCTTGCCATTTCTGTATGTTTGTTTTTATCTTGATCCTTTTTATACTCCATTATAAAACAATCGAACCTATTGATCATATTCTTCCCTTCACACTTTACGAACACACTCACGCACCTATATGAAGGCGGGTAACCCCCATGGTATAGTAACTAAAATGTTGGTTTGTAACTTTAAAATAAGTAACTTTGAACTTCAGTGATAGCATTACAATTACTTTTGGAGGTGCCCGTGGTGTAATGGTTATTGTCGTAGGAAATGGACATGGCGACACGAGTTCAAATCCTTGACGAGAATGATTGCATTTCACATAGCACTAATACCCTTGCGAAAGGTATGAATCCAATTATTCTCCCTCCAGCTATGGTTAAATAGTAGGACAGACTGAGTTCTTCACACTTGGTGAGGCAATTAGTCTAGGAGAAGGAAAACTCTGAATTCAAACCTGTTAAACTCTGCTTAAAAATTGACCTTGTGTCATATCCTGCCCGAGCGGAGGGGTGGGTAAATAGGATTACAATCACTTTTGGACTAATACCCTTGGAAAAGGTATGAACTCCCTTATCCCCCACTCCACTATGGATTAAATTGTATCACTCCTGGTTTTCAAGGATGATTTTGGTATTAAATAACCCTCAAAGGTCAATATGCCATTAAATAAAATAAAAAAACCCTCTTTTTTTTATATATATATATATATATATAAAATGTATGTATTTTTTTCTTTTCTTAAGATTATAGTATAGTACTGGCTCATTGGTCTAGTGGGTAGAGTGTTTGCCAATGGTCCGGGAGACCAAGGTTCAATCCCAGGTCAAGTCATACTAAAGACTTTAAAAAAAAAATGGTACTTGAAACTTTGCTTAGCACTCAGCATTATAAGGTCTGTATCAAGGATAGAGTAGAGCAATCCAGGGAAAAGAGTAGCGCCTTCCCTACATCTTGGTGTAGTAGCTATTGAAAAGGGAGCATTCGGGTCACCCTCGACTTCAGTCGACAACTCACTTATAGTGTATGTATATGTATGTATATATATATATATATATATATATATATTTATTTCTTTTTTTTTTTTTTTTTTTTTTTTTTTAAGATTATAGTATGGAAATAATGAGGAATTCTTAATACCCAGAAAATCAATGTTAAATATCCATCATAGCTACCTTGGCTTCTTTTTTTTAAAATGAGAATCTACTGATCCCTCCATTCCCTCCACATATTTCCTACTTTTTATCATTTGTATATTTATTTTTATATTTTCTATATATATATATCTATCCTCATCCTCCTCTGAATATATACATATTTAAAAAAAAAAAAATGCCAAGTTGGCTATAATGGATACATAAGATTGATTTTCATGCTTTTAAATATCCAGAATTATTATTTTCTTTAATACTATAATCTTTATATTTATATGGAGCATACATAGAAACCCAACTTGAAAATCCCATTTACATAAATGTGAGTGTGTGTGTGTATAAATGTACAAATATGAAAAAAAAAAGGTCTTCAGAAAATGATAGCATTTATAGTTCAATTATTTGCCAGTTAAATGTTTCAGTTTTACCTTTAACCTTCAGGGAATTTAAATAGGTAATGTTTTATTTTCTGAATTATGAAGAAAAGCAGAAAATAAATGAAATCATCTAAAATTTGATGAATTTATCATAAGAGTTGACATTGAATGTTTTAATTATATTAACCTTCTTCAGGACTTTAAATTCATAAAAAGTCTTGTTAAAATAAGTGACACATGTTCAAATATCTATGAGTATCTTAATAATACTTTTCATGAATTTAAAATTCTGAAGAAGGTTAATCTAACTAAAACATTCAACGTCAACTCTCATAATCAACACCGAGATGAATATTCTCCCAGTATTCACAGTAATAGGAAGAGTTCATTATAGTCCGTAAGGTAGGTACCATAGCAATATCAAATTCAACTTTTAAATGATTTTATTTTTTCTACTTTTCTTCATACTGTTCAGTTTAATTTCCATCTGAATTATATTTAAAAAAATTTTTTTTTTTTTTTATGAAATAAAATGAGAAAATTCTTAACATTCTATTTACATTAGTGGCATTGTTTCAAAACTGTGATTTTATTTTATTTTTTATATATATATATATGCACCGGCTCATTGGCCAAGTGGGTAGAGTGTTCTCCAATGGTCCAGGAGACCTGGGTTCAGTCCCAGGTCACATCATACCAAAGACTTTAAAAATGGTACTTGATGCCTCCTTGCTTAACACTCAGCATTATAAGGTACATATCAAGGGTAAAATGGAGCAATCCGAGGGAAAGGAGTAGCGGCCTCCCCTGCACCTCAGTGTAGTAGCTATTGAAAAGGAGCCTTCGGATCACCCTCGACTACTGTCACCAACTTTACTTTACTATGTATATATATGTATTAGGCACTAACCATTGCACTATGGCAATAGTTGTTGGTCACCCTGTAAGGAGGATCAAATACACTATACTATCAACTTGTCGTGCAAGATGAGCTTTGTTGCCACTGAATTAAAGTAATCACTCTTGTAACATTGGTATGTGGTGGAGACAGGATCGAAGATTGATTCTTTTAAATTTGCCAAGAGTTGTTTGCAGAAACTGCAAACCTTTATTAAGACAAAATTTGTTGGATATTATGTAAATATGTTTGTTTGTATGTTTTTGTCTCTTTTTTTTTTTTTTTTTTTTACTGCTTTCAATTCCAAAACTCTTAAGGAATTTGGTAATGAATAATTTTCTTTTTTTTAAGGAGACAAATAGAAAAAATAATTTGTCAGTGTTGAATATTATTACTTTCTACTAATTAATACATTTGGTTAAGAAATTACTGGTTGTTTCAGAAAAATCTGAACACTTTTATAGAAGAACATTTATTAGAGAAACAGAACTAATATTGTCTTCAATCTCCAAGTGACTTTCAAAAAGTTTTTCTTCTAGGGCAGACAAAATGACATTTCAACTGTGATATTTGGAAGTATTTATTTCTCGCGGTATTTTATCATCACACATATTCAGTCTTGTCAATGTCTCCTCATACTCCTCACCTCACATTGTGATTGTTTTCCAAAAGATCAGTCAGCTCCATAAAAAAAAAAGAATAGTTTGAGTTGGACTTAATGGCCTATCAACCATTGTAGGTTATTTAATGCCAAATCCTCTTTATATATATATATATATATATATATATATATATATATATATATATTAAATATATAGGATTTGGTTTGGTTGGGTTTTATGGCATATCAACCATTGTAGGTTATTTAATGCCAAATCTTCTTTATACATATATATTATATAGGATTTGGTTTGGTTGGGTTTTATGGCATATCAATCATTGTAGATTATTTAATGCCAAATCTTCTTTATACATATATATTAAATATGATTTGGTTTGGTTGGGTTTTATGGCATATCAACCATTGTAGGTTATTTAATGCCAAATCATGTTAATACACATATATTAAATATATATGATTTGTAAACACGTTTTTTAGATAACATTCTTAAATGAACCTGAGCTCTTTTTTTGCAAACAGTTAAATGGTTGCAAGTATTGCTATATAACAGTCACAATTTAACATCAGTCATTTGTTGGGACACAGTTTATTCTATTTGACCGATAGATAGAACCCTATCAGATGCTATCCCTCCCAATCAGAGTGGACCTGGGAGCAGTGGTCATGAAGGGGTACTTCACATTCCCTAAATCTCCAAAGATGGAGCCTCAGCATCAGATAGTTCAATGACATATCCAGGACACTAATTTGGGTGTGTATGTGTGTGTGGGGGGTCTTACTCCTCTGCAGAGAAGCAGTCGGTGTATTCTACAGCCCTAATCAACTGGGCTGTAAAATCAAATAAAGCAAAGCAAACCCCAATCCTGGAATTAATTCATATGGCTATTTTCATTGATGACACTTCTCTACTAGTTTATTCCTGTCCAGCAGGTGGGACAAGTGCATGAGACACTTTGCAATATGCACTTGGCCACTGATCTCTGGTGGTGTAAAGGTTAGCAAGCTCGATTAGCAAACCTATACGAGTGAGTTCGAGTCTCATTGGGTGCCCTTTTCATATGGCCTTGTGCCACATCTAAGCAAAATGCTTAGTAAATTTCCACTGAACTCTTTCTATCCCAATACAATCAGCAGATGATGACTTAGTCACAGCTTAATTCACCATCATCACCATCTTATGATTGTTTCCCAACAAAGATCTGTAGGTTACAGGTTTCTGGTTTAATCTGTAGAAGCCATGAGTTTACTAGTCCTGTAACCAGTCAAGGTGAGAGTCTCCATGGCTAAAGTTCTGGAGTGCAGCCTCAAATTATGCAAATTGGAATTCCAGTCACGCTATTACATTCACTTTCAGACTAATACCCTTGAAAAAGACATCAACCCTCCTTATCCCTCCTGTTATGGATCAAATAACATCGCTGTTCTTCTTCTATAGAGATGACTTTGGCATTAAATAACCCATGAAAGTTGATATGCCATTCAACAAAGAAACCAAACTGTAACCTGGTTTGGTTGTGAGGGCTACTCTTATAGTGTTTTGGGCAGGAATGGCCTGGCACAGCCCATCCTGTTTCAGGGTTAGTACCACAAAAAACTTTCTTGTTTATTTACTTTTGTGAGTTTTTTCTTGGTAGGAGGTGTGAGAGACTTTCCAATTTGGATTTTGGCTCTGATTGCTCACAATGTTGATACAGATGGCAAACTTAATCAGTTTCATATCTCATTTTATCTAACAATTAATTATGTTGTCCTTGTGACCAACTTTGGTGAGTGGGAAAGACCCCCCCCTCCCAGTCCAACAGCCAACCAAGTCATCATTGCCTTGCACCACCACTTATCTGCTATCTCCAGATTGCCTCTTTAGATGTATAGGGGCCTGGAAAAGGCATGAGTCCATCGGTTCTCTCTACAACTATAAGTAAATAGTAGGGCAGACTGGTTTCTTCAGCCTTGGTTGAGCAACCAGTCTAGGAGAAGGAGAACTGAATTGAAACCAACAATACCCTGCTTTAAAATGAACCCTGTGTCACATCCTGCACATGGAAGAAGGGTTGAATAAATAGGCCAGACAAGGTTCTTCAGCCTTTCAACAATCCAAATTAAGTGAGAGATACCTTGAAACAGAATGGGCAAAAAGAATTCCAACTATCCAAATTTTTATGAAAAATTAAGATCTACCCTCTTGAAATATGCTCGTCCATATTAAACAAATTAGGCCATCTTATAAATATTGAAAATATTTTCTCGTTAAAAACCACAAGTTCAAACTTAAAAACTTAATGTTTTAAGATGAGACAAATAAATTTTGAAAATATCTTCTGGTTAAAAACCACAAGTTCAAACTTAAAAACAATCATGTTTTAAGATGAGACAAATAAATTTTGCAAGAATTCTATAAGCAAACAAAAAATAATACTGAGGAAAGTCCTTTTTCTCATATATGCAAACATCTGTTTTAGCCATCTTTTTGTTACTACTCTCCACAGATACATACATTCTATCTAGAAACCCTTATCTGCACACACACACATATACTCTAACAAAAAAAGAATTCTGGGGAAAGACCTTTGGTTTTTATACCAGCAAACACCTGCGTTAGCTATTTTATCCATGTATATACAAACATAGATGGCAACAGCCTAATCTTTCACAGATCACTACTATACCATAGCCATATACATGAATATGCGAAATGTACATGGGACGTTCATTACATATATACATAGAACATAGGCTCTCAAAATTTGAAAAACACCTAACGACTTCTCTGTTCAGGTACAAACCTTTTTATTACCTTTGAGTTTAAAGGTTCTTCGACATAAGGAGAGAGGCACAATCTTTCTATACTGGCTTTTTCATCTGTCCCCCCCCCCCCAACACATGTGGCACCCGCCACAAAGGTCTCCACGAGCAAGTGAAAGTCAACCGTCTCATTCGGTGTCCAGTTCTCAACTCCCTGACTTTTCCAAAATCTCTCAAAATCCTCTGCGAGCTTCCGGTGCATGACGTTACTCACACTGTGTAACCCCATTTCCCATCTCGGGCTATTGTGACACGTCCGCTCTGCGCGCGCGTGCATGTGAACACCTGTTTTAATGTTGCACCTAACTAACCCATGTGCTGAGCCGAAAGGTTCTCAGCCTAACTAAGCCCAAAGGCATAAACCGAAATCCCTCAGCCATTATATTACACTACTGTCCCTCATAATCTCACATCCCCACTCTCAGCATTCCTCCATTCGTGATGAGCAATGCTCACTAAAAAGAGCTGCTCAGATACATGAATGTCTATCAGGATCAATCTCTGTCACGAAAGGACATAACGATGAAATTAGAATAAGACTCCAACTGCCCATGTGTGAATATATAACTGCATGCTTACAATTGGTTAAGTCTGCATATGCTGCCACACCTCCATAGCCATAGAAACTTTTCAAGAGAATGCTTGGTTAAGGAAAAAAATTGTATACCATTTAGTCTTCATGATTCTTTTCCAGTGACAAGCCGAAGCAAGATAACCAGTAATCACGTCTGGTGTTAAATCAGAGTTGTCCCTCTAGTTGGATAACTTGACAAAGAATAAAGTTTATACTCAATGTTTTGGCCAATATATCCTTTGGCCTTCTTCAGGCGTTTCGTGTCAAACTAGGGAGCCCACACAGAACCTTGAATTGAACCCTTTATTCAATCCATGGAGATTGTTCCTATTCTATTTACCTTAACAGGGTACAAGGGTTAAGCTAAAGTATTCCTTGTTATTCTTTACCTGTAGTAGAGATTGAACCAGCAACCTCCAGATGATTGCACTCAAAAGCACTTTTTAACCAAATGCCTTGTCCAGTGTGCCAAGGGCCCAACATTCCCAGGAATAATTTGTAAGATAGCCGTTGACCAAAAAACCCTCTGCCCTTTGAAAAGTCTCATTTTTATACTAAGTATCTAGCCATCCTCCTCATCAGAAAAAAATACACACACACATACATGCTACCTTTCTCCACACACCCATACAGATACACACACACACACATACATGCTACCTTTCTCCACACACCCATACAGATACACACACACACACATACATGCTACCTTTCTCCACACACCCATACAGATACACACACACACACACACACACATACATGCTACCTTTCTCCACACACCCATACAGATACACACACACACACACACACACATACATGCTACCTTTCTCCACACACCCATACAGATACACACACACACACACACATGCTAACTTTCTCCACACACCAATACAGACACACACTTACACACACACACATACATGCTACCTTTCTCCACACACCCATACAGATACACACACTTACACACACACACACACACATACATGCTACCTTTCTCCACACACCCATACAGATACACACACTTACACATACATGCTACCTTTCTCCACACACCCATACAGATACACGCACTTACACACACACACACACACATGCTACCTTTCTCCACACACCCATACAGATACACACACTTACACACATACATGCTAACTTTCTCCACACACCCATACAGACACACACTTACACACACACACACATACATGTTACCTTTCTCCACACACCCATACAGATACACACCCATACAGACACACACACACACATATATGCTACCTTTCTCCACACACTTACACACACACACATACATGCTAACTTTCTCCACACACCCATACAGATACACACACTTACACACACACATACATGCTACCTTTCTCCACATACCCATACAGATACACACACTTACACACACATATATATATATATATATATATATATATAATGATTAAAGTGTTCGTCAATGGCCTGGGGGACCAGGGTTCAGGGTTCTTGGTCAAGTTATACCAAAGACTCAAAAATGGTACTTGATACCTCCTTGCTTAACACTCAGCATTAGAAGGTATGGATCAAGAGTAAAGTAGAGCTATCCAGAGAAAAGAGTGGAACCCTTCCCTACACCTCAGTGTAGTAACTAATGAAAAGGGGGCTTTCAGATCACCCTTGACTATGGTCGGCCAACTTACTAACTTATATATGCTAAAAGGAAAAAAAAATACTGAGGAAAGTTCTTTTGTTTTTATATCAACTGTAAAATTATCAACCAAGTGAGGAGATGTCTGTTCCAGAAGAAACTTTTTGGAAACAGTTACCGTTAAAAATGTGTACACATTCTGATCAAACATGAAGGGGATCAACCTTTTAATCTTGTTGCATTTATTCTCTCATGGCGAAAAAAAGAAAACAAACATGTTAATCCTCATGTAACTTTACATATTTGTGCATTATACTCCCCCCCCCCACACACTATTTAGTTTGATCACATGACTAGAAGTGAAGGTAATATTTGTTATCATGTTATTTTGACTGGTGGAACTCCCACCCCACAAAAACCCCATTTAGTTGCAGTTGCATTCAATAACAAGTGTTAATGACCGAATTGCTGTTTACTAAATTTTGTGTGTACTGGTTAATGGGTCAAATCTTATAGAATGAATTGTCCGATCCCCTCATATATGCTGTTTTATTTATTTTTTAATGAATTATCAGAAATTAATATTTCCCTCCTTGATATCCACACTCCACTTGTTTAATATATGTCAACACATTTATTAAATCTTCAGGTATTTTTTTGGAAAAAGTTTATGAATATTAACATATATATACGTATTGACCGACTGTAGTTGAGAGTAACTCAATGGCTCCCTTCTCTAATATCAAGGAGTTGGGGAGGGCACTACTCCTTTCCTTAGATTGCTCCACTTTACCCTTGATCCATACCTTATAATGCTGAGTGTTAATCAAGGAGGTATCAAGTACCATTTTTTGAGTATGACTCAACCTGGGATCGAACCACCCCATCTCCTGGACCATTGGTGAACACTCTTACCACGAAGCCAATATACATATAAAATGTGTGAAGGGTTCTCAGAAAAATTCTAATCCTCACTGAGAGGCGAGCTATAGCTGAACATTTTTGTTGTTGCAAAATCTAAATTAGTTTTTCTAGTTTTATAAGAAGTGGTAGTGTGTGACCACAACAAAAAAGTTCAGCTCTAACTCAGCCTCCTGAACAAGGCTTAGAACTTTTTCAACACCAACACATATATATATATATATATATATATATATATATATATATATATATATATATATATATATATATAGGTATTATTAGATCCAGTTAAACTGGAGATGGGAATAATTCCATCAGGACAAAAAAAAACATTCAACAGTGAACATTTAAATTTTCCTGGTAAAGAGCTCAATGTAACTGACATTACAGAGCAATAATTTCTTTAAGAAAAAAACACAAACCTGTCACATTAGGATTATAAATTTATTTCCATCCTGTTATGTGTTTTTGATAAAATCAAAAAACACGAAAAAAATTAACAGGACTTCTTCAGATCTTATGGATAAAATAATTCATGAGGAGAAAACTCTTCAACCCTCTTCTATCCCCTTCCACCCTTCTTTCCTATGTCTTTTCTGGATTATTTTATCCATAAGATCTGAAGAAGTCCTGTTAATTTTTTTTTGTGTTTTTTGATTTTATCAAAAACACATAACAGGATGGAAATAAATTTATAATCCTCATGTGACGGTTTTGTTTTTTCTTAAAGAGATATATATACACACACACACTCACACATATATATATATATATTATATTTTAATAAATCACAAAATTATCATTGAATAAACACAGTACAAACTAGACCCACATAACAATATATAGAGATACCCACCATGTGGAAACCTTTTGGTGCATCGGTGAGAAACTCTCACTAAACCCTTTTTACTCTATCTACAATATCCTTAAATCTACTTGTTTTATCACCGATATTGAGCTCTCTTTATTCATAAATATATCAAACTATATTACTTCAAAAACCAGCCTCATTTCCAAGACCTTTAAGCCAATCCGAGTAAAGAGACGACATCAGGATCAAGGACGCAGAGCATTTCAACTGTAGTAATTTACTAAGCTTTTTGTTTAGATGCAGCACATGGGCAAATGAATGGGGCACCCAGTGAGACTTGACCTCACTCATGAAGGTTTGCTAATCTTGCTTGTTAACCATTATACCACCTGACGTGTCCTGGGCATTTCAATTGTAATACAATACAAAAAGAAATATATATACTGAAAAATTCAGATGGATAGAAAAGAAATAAAACCTCTGTAGTCAGAATATTAATATATTTTCATTCGCCTTTTAATTTTTAGTGCCCGCCTCTCTCCATTGTAACTTGCTAGGGTTGTCAATGTACAATAACAAAGCAAAAAAAGGAACAAGCACACCAGCTGCTCTACCAATCAAACTATGAAGGGCCCATGTTTTGCAGAAGCCAAATATCAAACCTATAAACTCATCCCTTATTTTTTTAAAAATCTTTTTCAGTGCCATTTGTCATTTACTAAGTTTAGCTTGGCACATGGTCACAATGAATAGTGTTTGCCAATGGTCTAGGAGACCAGGGTTCAATCCCAGGTCGCGTCATACCAAAGACTCTAAAAATGGCACTTGATGCTGCCTTGCTTAACACTCAGTATTATAAGGTACAGATCAAGAATAAAGTGGACCAATCCAGGGAATGGAGTTACACCCTTCCCTACACGTCGATGTAGTAGCTATTGAAAAGGGAGCCTTTAGGTCATCCTCGACTATGGTCACCAATTACAATGCACTATAGGGATCAGGTTATATCAGACAAGAGAATTTTTTATTCACTGATACTTCTAAAAATGTTTTACTAAAGTTTTTGAAGTAAAAGTATTTTTTCATTTTAAGGCAGTGGTACATCAAACAAGGTGTGTGTGTGTGTGGGGGGTATCCCACACAATCCACAATTTTTAGGCCGTGTGGACTAAAATCATATCTTACCCTCATACATTTAGTATATTTGGGCAACTTGAGATGCTCTTCAAATCAAAAGGCTCAATAAATATTTTCTTTTAGCTTTTTTTTCTGCATCTTTTTTAATATCTTTTTGAAAATTTAGTATTTCGAGTTAAACTGCTTTAAGTACCAAAATTTCCATTATATTTTCAACTGTGATTTTTGCTAATGGTTTAAATTCTATTTTATCTCTATTCCAGAATATTTACCTCTGTCAACTAAAATCTTTGTCCATGGCTTCAACAGTAGCAGCACCTACCTTATATACTAAAAAGTAGTAGATTTAAGTTCAATTTATGAGATATCACTCAATCCCTACAGGATTGAGCTATCTTTGGCACCACTGATGTAGGTCTATTTTTTAAATATGACTGTTGAACTTAGCCTCTGTCTGAGAGTAAGTAAACATCTACATCTGGCCCATAATGATTGTGACATTTGTTCACCAATTTTGTGCTTTGAATGTAACAATTATGGGACAGAGGTTGTTTTTTTTTTATATTAAGCTGGAAATATTCAAAATGTTTGAGAATATTTAGTGATTGTCAACTGTTTTTTTTTTTTCTAGAATTGTGTTACCTTTCTATAGAAAATTAAAAAATTGCTAAAAATGGTTTTGTTTTTAAAAGACAACTTTTTGTAAAAAGATAATGTCTGAACATTAATTTTGAAGTTTTACACAAACTTTACATTTTTGTTGGTTATTCATATACCCCCACCTCACATACACACTATTCAAGAAATGCAAAATTCACCACAGAGCCTTAAAAAAGAAAAAAAAAATTTTTTTAATTCAGTGACATTCAATTTTTGTAAATTTTTCTTCTTTGCTTCAGATGTTTCAAATGTTCAATGATACAAGAAAAAAGTTAAAAAAAAAAAAACCAAAAAACTATTGCCTTCCTTAAACCTTTTTTCATTTAATTATGTAATGTGGAAAAAGTCTATAAAAAAATTTTTTTTTGACAGAATTAAATTGAAAGTTTTGAAAACTTAGCTTTTAGTTTTTTTTTTTGTTTTTGCTCTTTTAAAAGCAGATATATGGTATAACAATTATCATCATAGTGGACTCAAATATCCCAGTTCAAATCCTGAATGAGGCTGTTTGGATTTCACATAGCGTTTATACTTCAGGAAAGGTATGGGTATATAGTAGGGCAGACAGAACTCTTTAACCTTGGCAAGTCAACCAGTATAGAAGGAAAACTCAATTTAAAACAGTTATACTCTACAGGAAGTGACACAAGGTCAATTTTTTTTAAGTAGAAGATTTGGGTAAATACATACTTTTATGCTATGCGATCAGTCTATTGTAGGATTTTTCCTCAGGATCGTTAAGGCTGAGAAAAATAAGCCTTACCTCAGCACACTTGCCTATGAGTTTTCCTTCTCCCAGTCTGCTCTACTATTTACTCATAGCTGGAGTGAAAAAGAGAAGGGTTCATGCCTGAAGTGAAGAGAAATGTTAACTACCTTGTTCAAGATTTGAAATCTGATCAACAATTCTATTTTTTTTCATGGCTGTTACACGAAACGTACTCGTTAGTATGAAGTGAAATACAAACCGCCTTAGCTAGAACTTGAACCGAGTCTGTAGATTTCTTTCTCTATACTTTTACCAGTTAACATTAAAGAAAAAAAAATGTTGGTGCTGAAGATTCCATTCTGCTTTCACTGTCCATTTAGTAAAGGTTCTTTGATTGTTCTTTCTTCAATCAACATTTTGAACAAAGAATTCTCAGCAAAAACAAAAATTATCAAAATTGTAACTTTTCTACAAAATGAAGATAACCACTAACCTGCTAATAAAATAGCACCAAACTTTTATAGATATTTACAAGGCCAGATGTATGGAGCACACAGTGAGAATCAAACTCGTTAACAACAGTCTAAAAATCTATCATGCAAACCATTACACCACAAAAGATGTCCGCACCAAACTCTTGAATGTCCAAGATCCATTTTGGGCAATTTTGTTGAGTTTTTCACACAGACTCGTTTCAATGTATTCAGCATCTGAATGAATTCTATTTCCAGAAAATCCAAGGCACACGACAACTGCATAATGTGAAACATCTGCCAGACTCTAGTTCCTCATGTAAAAGCACAGGATTTGTTGTCTCTTGTCTCGCACAACAAACACATCTCTGCCAACACCGTTATCCTACCTAAAGCAGTGATTGTGAATGCAGAATTTTGGCAAGAATTGCAAAATGCATTTTGTGCAACTGAAAATTTTACTGATTGATTTTCTTTAAAATCTTCAGATTCACTCGAATATTATTTGCTTAAGTTGCTGTTTGATTTTTGCCCTACAAACACAAATCATATCCATTCGCCAATGGTTCGGGAGACCATAGTTCGATCCCGGGTCAAGTCATCAAGACTAAAAAAAAAAAAAAGAAAAAAAAAAAAAGAAGGTATTTGATTCCTCCTTGCTTAAAACACTCAGCATTGTAAGATATGGATCAAGAGTAAAGGGGAGTAATTCAGGGAAAGGAGTAGTGCCCTCCACTACACATTGGTGAGTTATATATTGACCCTTGACCGAGCCGTCAATCAAGAGATGCACCTGTGTAAATAAGTGTTAGAACAGCAGAAGCAGGTGGGCATGAGACAATATTATAAACAGGTGCCTGGGGCAGTTCAGGTCAGTTGAAGAGAGGATGCCAGCGTGAGAACCACCTTGCAGACTGAGGGCCTTGTGGCCCTCAGTGACCAACCCAGCCAAGATGAGAAAGAAGTACTGCTATGGTCGAAGAAAAACTTGGGGTCAATATAGCAGTCTGTCCCCGTCTCCAGCTCATCTCTCACACACAAGAAACATCAGCCTATCGAGAATAAAGTGTGAAAGATATATTTTTATTAAGAAGTGTATTCTTTCATTATTGAAGTCGTCATTACGTTATGATTCTGCATATATTTGTATATATATATATATATACATGTAGTTGTATGTGGCTATACAACAACAGTTGGTGATAGTTATGAAAAGGGAGTCTTTGGGTCACACTCGACGACAGTCAATAACTTTCATTTTTTTTCCATCTTGTTTATCTAGGCAGGACAGATTATAAATACCTAGCTTTCCTTTTCTTAGTCTGGTTGCCAAACCAAAGTTAGAGAGCACAGCTGCCCTATTGTGATTTAGTTTGGTTTAATTTTATGGCATATCAACCATTGTAGGTTATTTAATCCCAAATCTTATATAATTTCTAAACACATTTTGTAGATAACATTTTTAAACAAGCCTGAGCTCATTATTTTTCATAATTAAATAGTTTCACTTATTTCTAATACAAATAATTCTATTTACTATTTCTCACGTTTTCAAGTATTACTATTTAACACTAACAATTCAATTAAACATCAGTCATTTGTTTATACGCAGTTAAATGATAAAACAGTTCTATTTCAAACAATTCAATCTAGCATATCATTTGTTTGCACTCAGTTTAAATGTCAAACAGTTCTATTTAACACATAGATGAGACCCTATCAAGTGCTACCACTTTGGGTCAAACGTGATCACAAGATAGAGGAAGTTTGCATTCTCCAAAGCTCCAGCATTCCTGGAGTCTCAACATCAGATTTTGTGTCATATTCAAGGCACTCATTGGAGGAGTCTTACTCTTCTGCAGAGATGCAGCCCCAGCTAACTGAACCAGCCCTATTGTGTGTTAATACTTAAGTGAATTGTAGCAAGTTGAATGTTTTAAGAGGTCAGAAAAAATGAAGCAAATCACTGAAACTTACTCTTATCTCGATGCTCAATGGAAGTATTAGATTTCTATAGAATTTGCCATTTAATTATTCAGTAAACAAAATGAAGCAAATCACTGAAACTTACTCTTATCTCGATGCTCAATGGAAGTATTAGATTTCTATAGAATTTGCCATTTAATTATTCAGTAAACAAAATGAAGCAAATCACTGAAACTTACTCTTATCTCGATGCTCAATGGAAGTATTAGATTTCTATAGAATTTGCCATTTAATTATTTAGTAAACAAAATGAAGCAAATCACTGAAACTTACTCTTATCTCGATGCTCAATGGAAGTATTAGATTTCTATAGAATTTGCCATTTAATTATTCAGTAAACAAAATGAAGAAAATCACTGAAACTTACTCTTATCTCGATGCTCAATGGAAGTATTAGATTTCTATGAAAAACTTACTGAAGATATTCTAGACAACTAAATAATATTAATAAAGAAAACATTAATGATAAAAATGCAGCAGGACACATAGCATAACAGTTATAGGCATTGGTTCCCTAAGCTCCTAAGAGACAATCATCTGGAGGTTGCAGGTTCAATCCTGATTGCAGGTGAGTACAATTAAAAGAATACTTATATACTCGTACCCAGTCATGGTTAATGGAATCAGAGCAAGCAACTCCTGAGGATTAAATAAAAGACGTAGTTCAAAGTTTCGAGTAGACTTTAAAGTTTGACAAGAAACACCCGAAGAAGGCTTGTGGACATATATTCACAATGTGTCGACAAAAAATAATAAAGATGAAGACAATAATCCGAAAACCCAGAAATTCAGACAACTAAATCAGAAATCGTGTTACACAATTCTTAGCAAGTTGATTGGGAGTCAATCGGAGTGGTATATATGAAAAGATGGATTTTTCCAAGTGGCAAAGATGATCCTAACAGCAAAGAAAGGACATATCCAGTGAGCAGCTCCACCATCCATGATGGTTAGTGTAACAGGCCACCAGCAGCCTCACTGAGATGACAAATAAGCAGCAGCAAGAGTAACCTTGACGAAGACGCAAGCCACCGGGAATGCCAGCAAAAAGTAATAGGCAAAGTCCACCCAACTACATTAGGAGATAAGTTAACTACTATATCAAATAAATTTTACATGTCCACTTTGCTTAGGTTTTTTCAACTCTAAATCTGCTAAGTAATATAACCCCTGAACAAACAAACACATCTCTCTGCAACAACCAACAATTGGTTGGGTTTGATGGCATTTCAACCTTTGTTGGTTATTTAATGCCAAATCCATTTTTATACAAATAATTAGTTCTATTTTAAACAATTCAGTTTAGCATGAGTATACAGTTTGTCAAAAACATTTCAATTTCAAGCTATTCAGTTTAGTCAAACAGTTCTATTTCAAACAATTCAGTTTAGTATAAGTATAGATTTTGTTTACACACGGTTAAATATCAAATAAATTCTATTTCAAGGAATTCAGTTTAGCATAAGTATGCAGTTTAAATGTCAAAACAGTTCTATTTCAGACAATTCAGTTTAGCATCAGTACACAGTTTAGTTCTATTTGACTCATAGATAGGACCCTATCAGTTGCTACCACTCCAAGCCAGAGTCACTTTCAGATTGTTTAGTGTCATATCAAGGACATTCGTTGGTGGGATCTTACCCCTCAGCAGAGATGCAGTCAGTATATTCTACAGCCCCAACCAATTGGGCAATCAACCAACAATAAACAAGAATAAAATCTCTCTTTAAAAAAAAAAAAAAAAAAAAAATCTCAAACACATCTTGACTCCATTCTTTTCTGGTTAGCACAAATTATGGTACTCTAAGATGACTACATTCATACAACGTCTGTCCTGACTCGTGGGTACAATAGCTCCTGAAACACACATTATTACTGATGTAAAAATGTTTATATTTAGACATATGGAAGTACTATTTGAAAAGGCATAAACACAAATTACCCTGCAACTTATCTTCACTCATTGGTATTACAGCTCTCACTGAACGTCAAAATGGTTTTTGCATCCAAAGAAAAAATATGAAGTTCTGTTTACTGCATCTGGTGATGAGGCTCCAGAGAGTGTACAGCCATCCCTTTAATGCCATTACTCCCAGGTCCACTTTGACCTGGAGTAATAGCAACTGATAGGGTTTCATTTATGGGCCAAATAGACCTATTTGAGAATATGTTTAAAATGATTGTGAACTTTATTAATACATTGGCTCTTAGAAATGATGACATATATTTACTCAACCCCTCCACCATGAGCAGGATATGACACAAAGTCAATTCTTTGATTGGAAATGTATATTTAAAAAGGGAAATACAAAATTAGGCTATTTAGTTTCATGATATATCAACTCTTGATTATTATTTAAAAAAAAAATCATCAAGAATTGATGTGTCATGAAACTAATTAATGTCAAAACAGTTCTATTTCAAACAATTCAATTTAGCATAAGTACAGTGTGAATTTCAAAAAGCAGTTCTATTTTAAACAATTTAGTTTAGCATACAAAAACAGTTCTATTCTAAACAATTCAGTTTAGCTTCATTTGACCCATAGATAGGACCCTATCAGGTGCTACCACTCTGAGACAGAGTGGAGCTGAGAGTGATGGCAATAAAGAGGTACTTGTACTTCCCCTTTTTAATCCCAAAATCCGTTTATACAAATATAAAATATATAATTTATAAATGCATAGTTTGCAGGTAACTTTTTTTTTTTAAATCCTGAGTTTATTTGTAAAGACACAGTGAAATAGTTTCAAGTATTGTTATCTAATATTAATAATTTAATATTAATCATTGGAGGTGCCCATGGTGTAATGGTTATCGTCGCAGGAAATGGACACGGCGACAAGTTCAAATCCTGGATGAGACTGATTGCATTTCACATAGCACTAATACCCTTGCGAAAGGTATGAATCCAATTATTCTCTCTCCAGCTATGGGTAAATAGTAGGGCAGACTGGGTTCTTCAGCCTGGGTGAGGCAACTAGTCTAGGAGAAGGAAAACTCTGAATTCAAACCTGTTAAACTTCGCTTAAAAATTGACTTGGTGCCATCTCCTGATCGAGTGGAGGGGTTGGTAAATATGATAATTTAATATTAATCATTTGTTTGCACACAGTTAAATGGTTTCCTCTGATGCAACGGTTGGCATCATTGGAAATGAACCCAACAACCAGAGTTCAAAATCCTGGACGGGGCTGTTTGTATTTCACGTAGAGCTAAAACCTTTGAGAAAGGTATCGATCCAATGATTCTTCCCCTAGCTAAATGATGACAACCGGTCTAGGAAAAGAAAAACCCTGAATTTAAACCTGTTAAACTCCACTTAAAATTTGACTTTGTTTTTATTTTGTTTTACGGCATATCAACCTCAAAGGGTCATTTAATGCTGGCTGAATTTTTAAAATAAATTGATGGTATTTTATTTTTTTGATTATATTTTTGGTATATTTTTTGTGGAAAAAAAAATTGACCTTGTGTCACATCCTGCTTGGGCGGAGAGTTTATTAAATACATAAATGGTTTCCAGCATAGTAAAACAATGAAAGGATACTCTGCATTTCTCAAAGCTCAACGGCTGGAGCCTCACCGTCTGATGGTTTAGTGTCATACCCAGGAAACTCATTGGGGGAGCAGGGAGGGTCTTACCTCTTTGCAGAAATGCAGTCAGGGTATTGTAGAGCCCCAGAGATTAGGCTGAGAAAAATACAAGTGATTATTAATAAATACGTTAAATTTTTCATGCAAATAGATGCTTCACCTATACATGTTGAATGTTCCTTGGAGAGGAAATGGGTGCTGCCAATTAAGCTATACTGAGAGATGCTATGAAGAGCAACTGCTCAGTATGGCACCGCAAGTTATCTTATAGCTCAAGAGAAATATCCATGCAATATAACCTAGTTAAGATGTAGCTTGTCTCTTGAAGAGGGGGACAAATGCCGTCAAATATCTCCTACTGATCTGATAGATACTTTAAAGGGTGATTACTTAGCAACCGGGTCATTGGCCTAATGAGTTGAGTGTTCGCTAATGGCCTAGAAGACCAGAGTTCAATTCCAGGTCGAGTCATACCAAAGACTCAAAAAATGGTACTTGATGCCACCTTGCTTAACACTTAGCATTATAAGGTATGGATCAAAGGTAAAGTGGAGCAATCCAGGAAATGGAGTAGTGCCCTCCTCTACACCTCAGTGTAGTAGCTATTGAAAATGGAGCCTTTGGGTTGCCCTCGACTACGGTCGCCAACTTTACTTACTTAACATGACATCATAACAATTTAAATCGTCATAAATTTAATGGTTTAACAGCGACTGGATAAATGTAAGTTAATAAAATCATTTGATTCAAATTGCAGGTATTTTTTGTTCAGTTTGTACATTGGGAGGGGGGTAGGGAGCACCCAGACAAAATACCTGAATATCTATTTCATAAATGAAGGATAACAAAAACTATAAAATCTTTTTTTTACTTATTCAATTGTATTTTCTTTTGAAACAATATTGCCATTCCTGCGATTGTTTCAGGAACGTTCCCTTACAAAAAAAAAAAAAAAAAAAAAAATGTACATTGACTGGTGCTTCACACAGCCCCAAATCTTTTTCTTTGTCTGAAGAGAAGGCTAGTCTGGTCAACAGGTCAGTATTCGGCTGGAGCCATTAAGCAAATTAAAAAAAAAATCCAGGTTTGGGGGTTGTGGTTTTTTTTTTTTTTTCTTTATAAATTCTTTACAATTGGTCAAAAAAATGAGGATGACCATCACTATTAGTCCATCGTTTTGTCAGAATCTCACAGCCTGTATCTGTAACAAGAAGGGTGTGCTCAAATTGAGCAGACCTTTTTCCATCCTGAGTAACAGCAGTCCAACTATCAGGCCAAGTCTCATCTCGCCAGGTACCTGCACAAAAGAAAAAGAAAAAAGACATAAAAACTGTTTCAGTTTTAATAATGACTAAATTTACAAAAAAAAAAAAAAAAAAAAAAAAAAAAAAAGGTCAATTTTTTCAAAAATTTCTCTGGGAAGAAAAAAAAAAAAAAATATATATATATATATATATATATATATATATAAAATACCGGACAATCGCTTAGCGGTTAGAGTGTTTGCCAATGACCCGGGAGACCTGGGTTCAATCCCAGGTCGAGTCATACCAAAGACTCAAAAAATGGTACTTGATGCCTCCTTGCTTAACACTCAGCATTATGAGGTACGGATCAAGGGTAAAGTAGAGCAATACAGGGAAGGAGTAGCGCCCTCCCCTACACCTAGTAGCTATCGAAAAGCGAGCCTTCAGGTCACCCTCGACTGTGGTCGCCAACTTTACTTACTTATATATATATATATATATATATATATATATATATATATATATATATATATAAGTAAGATGACTATTTTGCAATCTTATAGCTTGAAGGACCTATAGGCCAAAAAGCTGCAGCCTCATTTCGGAAAAGGAAGATTCAGGTAATATTGATCATATACAGAAGAAAAGATTAACTATTGTCTACAAGAAGAGCCTCACCTTCATATAATATCTACATTATCCATTATATTTGATGACTTAACATGACTCATGGGCTTAAAAGCTGCTGCTTCATTTCAGAAGGGATTTGCTTTGCTTTGGTTTTATGGCACATAAACCATTGTAGGTTATTCAATGCCAAATCCATTTTTATACAGTTTAGTAAAGGTATAGTTTTTTGTTTACACACAGATAAATGTCAAAACAGTTCTATTTCAAACAATTCAATTTAGCATAAGTACAGTGTGAATGTCAAAATTCAGTTTAGCATAATTACAGTTTAGTTTTATTTGACCCATAGATAGGACCCAATCAGATGCTACCACTCTTAGACAGAGTGGAGCTGAGAGTGATGGCAATAAAGGGGTACTCTGCATTCCCCAAAGCTCCAGCATTACTGAAGCCTCACCATCAGATTATTTAGTGTCATACCCAAGACACTTGTTGGGAGATGAGAGGGGTCTTAATCCTCTGCAGAGAAGCAGTCGTATTCTACAGCCCCAGCTGACTGGGCAAATTCCAGAAGGTAAGACTCAGGTAATACTGGTCATATACAGCAAGAAAGACTAAATATTGGCTAAAGGAAGAGCCTCACTTTTATGTAATATCTATATTATCCATTATATTTGATGACATAACATGACCCATGGCCAAAAAAAAAGCAGTGGCCTTATTTCCAAAAGGATGATTCAAGAAATACTGGTTATCAACAGAAAAAAGGCCATATTCAACAGATTGTAATTAGAGCTTTACAAGTCACTTTTGATGCCTAAGTAAATATTACTTATTATTTTTTTTTTTTTTCTTAAAAGCTTAAATTCATTTGGTACTAGGCTGCAACACTAGAGGACAGAGTGAAGATTGTAGACAAGCTCATTAATCATCACAAAGTCGGTGACCATGTCATCTGCTGCTCCTGTAAATGGACTTATCTAAGTTAGATGCAAAAATTAAATACACCTTATTTACTTAAATGAAATGCAATCTCAAATACAATGCAGAATCACCTACTCACCCCTTTAAAAGCTAAAAATTAATCCGATGATTTGTCATCTTTAAGGATCTTGCCATTTGAGTACAGATATATTTATACATATATAAAAAAAATGAATGTACTTAACAAAAAACAAAGATAAAAATGAAATTTACAAAAAAAAAAAAAAAAAAAAAAAAATTAATGTAATTTACACAGGAAAAAAAAAGGTAATATACATTAAAAAATGAATATAATTTACTCTGAAAAAGATAAAAAATTAAAAAAAGATTAAATGTAATTAAAAAAAAAAAAAAAAAAAAAACTTTATTGGTTTATCTGTTAGTAAAGAAATGGAATTATAAAAATGAAAATATCAACAAAAGAAAAAAAGAAAACCAACCTTCTGAGATCATTGGTTCAATAGTAAAACAATGTCCAGGCTTCATCACACCAATTGCTTTGTTTTCTGTGGAAGAGAAGGAATAAAAAGAGAAATGATTAGAATCAATTATCAAAAGCAAATCTTTTTTCACTTAATGTGAAAGGTCATCATTAACTGATAACTGCTGATGGGATGGAATAAAACTAATTGTAATATGTACATTTCTATCGCATGTGTGTGTGTGTTCCACAAAATGGAAAAAAAAAAATTCAGAATGAAAATATCTGATTTAAACAACATCCACATTTCCAAACTGAAACACAAATTACAGTTTTTATGTAACAACAACAACAGCTAGAAAGACATTGGGATGAATGATCTACTAAAAAAGAAGCCCTATGCTTGTATTACATGCGTGCGTGTATGTATATATATATATATATATACATATATATATTCTAGCAAGAGTACCTGGTCCATGACTGGAGTATAAGGATTTTAGGACTACCAGTGAATGAGATAGAAGAGTAAACTAAAAATTAAAAATATGTCCTTATTTGAAGTTGAAAGATTTCACCTATTATTTCAAATTCAAAAATATTTTTTCATCTTATGAATTATTTTTTCTTTTTAGTTTACATTCAAAATAATAAATAGGTAACCTTTTACTCTGGTGAAAAGTTTAAAACATTTTCAGGATTTTTTTAAATCACTAATTATCTTCTTTTACAATTTGTGCTCAATTACAATTTTTTAGTGAATAATTTTCAAAAAAGCAGCAGAGTTTAAATCCAAAGTTTTTTTGTCCTTTAAAAATCTAATGATAAAAGAACCTAAGAATTCACACATTACAATTTGATGTATTACAGGTCGGTACAATAAAAAAACAAAAAATGTATTACAGGTCGGTACAATAAAAAACTAAAAATGTATTACAGGTCGGTACAATAAAAAACTAAAAATGTATTACAGGTCGGTACAATAAAAAACTAAAAATGTATTACAGGTCGGTACAATAAAAAACAAAAAATGTATTACAGGTCGGTACAATAAAAAACTAAAAATGTATTACAGGTCGGTACAATAAAAAACTAAAAATGTATTACAAGTCGGTACAATAAAAAAAACAAACTAAGAATTAAAATGTCTCATTATCATAAATAGAAGTTAGGAATTAAAAATGTAAAATTTTCTATATTACAATTTCTTTTTTTTCATAGTTAAGATCTAAAATAGTATTCAAAAAATATAAATCCCTTGGTTTAAAACATTTTCATGATTTTTTTAGTTCTCCAAAGTAATCAAGAACTTTTTTTTTCTTTTTTTACATATAATAAATGTTTGTATTATATATATATATATATATATATATATATATATATATATATAATACAATGTAACTGGAAGAAAACTCAAACCTGGTTAAATCATCATTATAAATTTATTTTGGCAAAGAATATTAAGAATATTACAATCTTTGCCTCTTCAGATAACTTACACGGTTAATTTGAGGGTTAAAAACAGCAAATATGGATTACAGTGTGTGTCTGTGTATATATATATATATATATATTCCAGTGAAAAGGAAAGGGAGTTAAAACAAAGTATTAAAATAACACAGAAAAAGGGTGTTTTCGTAAATTGTCCCATCCTAATTTGAACATTTGGTAGATGATTTGTAGCAGGTGGAATTTTTGAATAATGTCAACTGTAAACTAAATTATTATCTTTTTATTTTTTAGTTTACTCTTTTTTACATGTGTTAAATCCCTAAGTTAATTGGGCTATCATCATCCACCTCCTCCTCCTCCGAAAAAAAAAAACAAAAAAAAACAAACAAACCTTTCAGCACCTGTCAGGTGCCTTTAATTTTATGTACTGCCTACATCTATTATACTTTTATGATGGGGGTTAGAGCTATCTGCACTAGCATTAACCCAAAAATGGTCGAAGGGGACTAACAACTGACCACTCTAAAAATTCAAAAATCATAAATACAAAGTAATTTTTAAGATTCAAAAAATCCCCTTCCCTACATAAATCCCCCTGTAATATTATTTTATTAATTACTGAAATGAATGTTATTTTTTCCAATAAAATTCACCCAAAATCAATATCCCTATTTTTTTTTTCTCTAGAGTAGGACCCTTGGTGGCCCTCAATTAAGATACTTTGAATTTATCTTTATGTCTACATTTAAACACCAGTTTGTGACATGCATTAAGCAGTTGCCTGGGATCCTTAAAATTAATTTGAATAATTTTATCTTCAATACACAAGTTACATCTGTTATCATAGCTATTTGCGGTTGAAGACTGCCTGACTATTTTCCACTTTATTTGAGGGTTTAGTCCCTGATCCTTCAGGTTCCAAAAATACCTAAGTTGTAAATTGGAGAAAGAATGTCTGTCTTTGTTTCCAATTCCCAACAGAGATGCCTATATAAACTCTCTCCCCATCATTATGTTCCATGGGGAAATGCACACTTGGAATATGATGTTCTCCAAATTACATTGTCCACCCAAAAGGCAAATAGGAATAGTGAGGAACAGAGTGCTCTGTAACTGTAGAAGATGCGTGTGTGTGGGTGTGTGTGCTTTCACAGAGTATAACGTCTGTGTGTGCGTGGGTGCATGTTTGCAGCATATAATGCGTGTGTGTACTATTACATACATATGTGCGTGCATGTTTGCAACATAAAACGTGTGTACCTACTATTACTATGATGTGCGTGTGCGTGCTTTTATATATGGATGTATGTATGCATATACTATTACTATCATATAAATGTGTGCGTACATGTTCGCAGCATATAACGTGCGTGTATGTGTGTACTATATATATATATATATATATATATATATATATATATATATATATATATAAATAAATGTGCGTGTGTTTGTGTGTGTGCATGTTCACAGCATATAACGTGTGCGTATGTGTGTACTATTACTATCATATACATGCATGAGTGAACTATGATATATGTGTGTGTGTGTGTGTGTACAATTACTATTACGTACATGTGTGTGTGTGTACTATTACTATTATATACATATATGCGTGTGCATGTTTGCATATAACACATTTGCATGTATGTACACATGTTTGTGTGTGTGCATATCTGAGAGATACATCCTCTGAAAACCTCCTCTCACTCAGAAAACAAGAGAACAATAGATTAAACAAATGATGCTTAGAAACTAAATAACCAAATCTGAAAATTTCATTAAGATTCCTGGACAATGTTAATTACTAAAAAAAAAAAGAAAAAAAAAAGATTACAGAGAATTACATTTTAAGCTCCAAGAAGACCCCCCCACCCAATTCCCAGATATTTAAAAGATGAGCAGCATTTAAACTTTCATATTATTCCATTTTAAGAATGCTGACACGTTCTTCACACTTTGCACTCTTTTTAGCCTTTAGATACTGTGTACTCTGAGCTCACAAAATTTTAAAACTTTCATCCATCTTTTTTTAAAGTTATTCTTTATCTGGTATATAATCAAATCTGGAAATATCATTAAGATTCCTCAGCAATATGAATTGTGTCCATTTAAAAAAACAAATAAACATCTTATAATGCTACACAGACGAGGAGGAAGAAACTTTTCTATTCCCATGTTAAGTAGAGATGATCTTTCTATTTTATTTAAAATAACTATGGACAGTTTGGTCAAAAAGATTGAGTTTTATTTATCAACCCATCAGTAATTACATACCCTGTACCTGAGCTAAAAAAAAAAAAAAAAAAAAAATCAAGCACATGAGACATTTAAAGTTTCTTTAAAGTTATCCCTCCATTCCATTAAAGAAAGACTGCAAGTGGTTGCTATATTAAGCTTTTTATTATTTATAGGATCTGACTTGATCTTCCTGAGTCCCAAAATATCTGCTTCAAATGTTTCATAGAAATTGTTATTTATACATATGTGTGTAAGTAGTTACCAACCCTTTGGCAACACAAGTCGAGTGTGACACTAAGTCAATTTTTAAGTGGAATTTAAGAGGTTTGAATTCAGGGTTTTCCTTCTTCTAGACGAGAACAAGGTTAAAGAACTCAGTCCACCCTACTATTTAGCTTGAGGGAGAATAGCTGTAATGCATACTTTTTCCCCAAGAGTATCAGCACTATGTGAAATGCAAATAGCCTCATCCAGGAATTGAACTCAGGTCACCATATTCATTTCCCACAATAATAACCATTACACCACAAGCACTTCCAAAGTGGCTTTCTTTTGTTGAAATCAATTTAGTCTTGTCTACTAAATGACTCACCCCCACAATGTTTTGTTAAGTAAAGATTTACAAGTTCGGGTCAAAACTGTTTTAGCCATGGGTCAGCTCAACAAACAAAAAAAAAAAAAAAAAAAAAAAAAAAAAAAAAAGCAGCAAAAACAAACTTCAGAATACACACATATGACCATCTTTATCCATGACAATTTTTTAAATTTATCCCAGCTATGGAGCGCGGGGGGGGGGCACTTTACAATGTAAAATTGGGTGCTGGGCACGTTTCTATCCCACTCTATATCTAAATTGCCAATGGCTGACTTTTTCATTCCTGGCGACCTACTGCTGCTCACTACCAATAGGCACGAACTCTTGTTGTTTTCATTGGGGGGGGGGTCTTCTATTGCACTTGAAGGTGCAATCATTATGACTGGGAAAAACAGGAAGTTTTATGGAAATGTGCATAGCTGACATCTTTTCAGAGGAAGAAATTATTCGGCATTGGCAAATAAGTAAAAATATATATTAGCATTTTCAGGGTTGAGATGAAATAACACTTACTGGCATAATGCGGAACACTGGGAGCTGTGTGGAATAATCTGAAATGTAAGGAAAAAAAGATTATGAAAAAATATTTTAGAAATGTTTACAATTTTATGAATATCAAAACTGTCATAGAATTTTTGGAACGTGACAAAATATATAAAGATCTTTGGTTGAATGGCGTCTTATGGTTTATTAACTTTTGTGTTGATAGATTTGGGCAGAGACAAATGACATCAAAGATTAACATTAAACTAAGCTGAATTTAGCAAATGATCCAAACAGTTGTAATTTACTAAGCCTTTTACTTAGATGTGGCACAAGACCATATGAAAGGGGCACCCAAATGATCCAAACAGTTGATTTATTTGTTGTGGTGAAAGTTTATGTAAGATTAGTCACACTTTTGGGATGAGCTGATAACAGAAAAATGGTGCACCAGAGCAAGACAGATTCTCAGAACAGTCATTAGATTTTGAATTCAGAGCCCCCCCCTCTCCTTGACCAGTTGCCCCACCAAAGCTAAAATGCCCAGTCTACCCTAATTTAACCCTGTAATATAATTAAGAATTGTAATTAACTATTTTAGTTAATTATTCTATTTCAGTGATAAATTGTGAGCAAGGTAAAAACTTCAAATTTGACTTCATAAGTTCACGCTAGAAAAGTAGATGTTAAAATAAAGTTGACAGGTTTATTTTAAGGTCGGCTATGGGCAAGATATTAAAAAAAAACAAAAAAAAAAAAACATTTTGGATGGGTGTCAACTGAGATTAAAATGATGTGTCACGGGAAGTTTTAATGTTACATGTCATTATCAAATTGATGGAGAGAATAATTAGCAGAATATATATAAGAAAAGACTAAGATTCCGAGTTAGGTGAGGGTAGTTAGTCAATTGGTGGGTTCAAGTTGGGCACTTAGACAAGCCGCCCTTTGGAGTGACGCTTGGTTAGGGTGTAGGAGAAATGAAGTCTAAGTGAATTGACAAAATTTTTATATTTTTCTATCTCTCTCATTTCAGACAACTCCTGTGAATTTTGCAGATCAAAATAAATTTTCGTATCCAGGAAGAGCCGAGTCTGTATTGTACTTGCATATGTGATAACTTTCATATTGGGTCTCGTAATGTTACACAGTGAGGCAGTTTTACACTCCTAGCAGGATCCATGCCTTTCTTAAAAGCATTAGTATAAAATGAACTAAAACTGTCTCAGCTGGAATTTGGATTCAGCTCTCACCAATTTCAGTTTCATGCTGTTAACTGTTACACCATATGTAACTAAATAACTGATGGAAGGGGGGTATGGCATATCAACTCTTGTGGGTCATCTAATGCCAGATCCTTTTAATATCTATATATATATATATATACACACACACACAGATGTACATATATATGATTTACAAGTAAAACATTTGTAGATAATATTTTCAAGTGAGCCAGAGCTTATTTGTTTGCACACAGTTAAATGATTTTAAGTATTCTTATTTAACATAATTCTATTTATCAAGTATTCCACTCTAACTTAATCATTTGTTTGCACACAGTCTAAAAGGTTTCAAGTATTGCTATCTAACATTAATAATTCTGTTTGATATTAATCATTTGTTTGCACACAGTTAAATGGTTTTAAATATAGTAAATGACTGAACAGTTCTATTTGACCCAGAGATGAGACCTTTAAAGTCAGAGTAATGGTAATTGTTATGGTACCCAACCTACGAACTGTAATGAACTCTTCCTGTCACTAGTAATACCGGGAGAATATTCATCTCGGTGCTAAGTTCACCCCAGCCTAACATTTTGGCAGTCAGACAGACATTCAACACCTTTTTATCTATGTTGTATTATACTTTCGTTAATATACTTTGTTCCATGTAATCCTGATTTTATGTCTTTCTTCCGGACCCTTTACGGGTCCACAACAATAATAAAGGGGTACTTTGTATTTCCCAAATTGATAGGACTGTTTAGTGTTATACTTAAGATGAGAGACGGGTTAGCAAATTGTTGGATAAGCAAATTAATAGATAAATAGACAGCTAAATAGAAATGGTTTAATTTTGTAAGAAATGGAATCAATAACCAAAGTTTAATTTTTGGACAAGACTGTTTGTGTTTTACTTCATGGAAAGGCATGAATCCATTTATTCATCTCTTCTCTTATCTATAATTAAATAGTGATTGATTGATTTCTTTGTTTAATGGCATATCAACTCTTTTTAGGTTATTTAATGCCAGAGCCATTCTCCTAGAAGAACAGTAGTGGTACTATTTAACCCATAGCTGGGAGGATAAGGGGGTTCATACTTTCTTAAGGGTATTTGCCCGAAAGTGAACGTAATAGCGCGACTGGAGTACGAACTCGCTTACTACGATTCCACAGTCCATTGCTTTAACCATTACACCACGAGGACACCCCCAATTAAATAGTAGAGAAGACTGGGCTCTTCAGCCTTGGTACAGTAACCAGTCTGAATTCTGCTTAAAATTGACCTTGTGTCATATCCAGCATGTGGAGTTTTGAGTTTTGTTTAACGGCATATCAACCTCTGTGGGTCTTTACTGCCAGAAGGGTTAAATTGCTTTTGTCTTTTATGCATGTTTTAGGTTTTAAGGTATGAGTTTTAGTTATGTTTTATTATATTTGACTAGATTTTAATGAAGAGATTGATTTCTTTTCGAAAGCTTAAGATTTTCTCTGGTTTGGAGTTTTTGAAGAGGTTCTTTAAATTATTTGTTTGGTAATGTTTTGGGCAAATTTGTCTGAACCTGTCACATTTTATGAGAATGTGTTTGACTGTGAGAGGTATTTTGCATGTTAGATATACTGGGGAGTCTTCCCCTTTTAGGAGGTGTGAATGGGTAATGTGGGTGTGACCAATACGAAGTCTGGAGATTATCACTTCTTCTTTTCTATTTTTTCTATAACCTGCTGGCCATTCACCTATGGTATCTTGAATATGGTGGAGCTTGTTCAGTGTTTGATCATCCCAAGATTTTTGCCATTTCTTAATTATAAATTTGTTAATAAGTGGTTTTAGGTCGGTGTATGGAATTTTTGTATTGGATATACGTGTCTGGAATGCTTTTTTTGCAGCTCTGTCTACCCTTTCATTCCCCTGTATACCAATGTGGCTGGGTATCCAAGTAAGAATGATACTATTGTTTTTAGAAAGAGTGTTCATTTTATCTAGTTGTCTTGTGATGAGAGGAGTTGATGAATTTTTGCTTTGTAGAGCTTGGAGGACTGATTTGGAGTCTGAGTAGATGATGAATTTAGAGGATTTGTGATTTGCTACCAGCATGTGAAGGAGGAGTTGGGTGAATATATATGTGCAAAGGAGGTAGACCGAGTTCTATAATGTTGGTTAGGCAACCAATCTAGTAGAAAAACTGAATATAAACCAGCTGTACACTGCTTAGAAATAAACCTTTAGTCACACCTACTTATGGAGGAAGAGTTGGTTAAATACAGACACACATCAATTGGTTTGGTTTGATTTTATGGTATATCAACCATTGTTGGTTATTTAATGCCAAATCATGTTTTTACACATATAGTAAATAAATGATCTGTAAACACATTTTGTAGATACACATAGTTAAATGATCAAACAGTTCTATTTCTAACAATTCAATTTAGTACAAGTTAAATGGTTACAAGTATTGCAATGTATAACTAACAATTTAATCAAACATTAGCCATTTGTTTACACACAGTTAAATGATCCAACAATTCAATTTTGCATATATCATTTGTTTGCACTCAGTTTAAATGTCAAACAGTTCTATTTGACCTATAGATAGGACCTGATCAGATGCAACCACTCTGGGCCAGAGTGGACCAGGGAACAATGGCAATGAAGGAGTACTCTGCATTCTCCAAAGCTCCAGCATTACTGACGCCTCACCATCAGTTAGATGTCATATCAGGACACTTGTTTGGCAGGGGAGGTCTTACCCCTTTGCAGAGATGCAGTCAGTGTATTCTACAGTCTCAGCTGACTGGGCTCAAATGTTGATTGTTACTTTGAGAATTTAGCTGAGTGTTTTTCAGTTCTTTCAAGATTGCAGCCCTGAATTTAGCTTTGGGGCTCTCTAGTTGAAATGTTTTGAGGTTCTTTTATGTAGAAGAAATGAAAATAGACAATGTAGGTCTGATATGTTTTAAGAAATGGTTGTTACATCACCAATCAGTTTTTTTTCCCCCTCAGACATTTTCCACCACCACTTGAATGCATTCTCTCCTGGAATGTCACTTATGGTATATGTCCCCTATGAAATACTATAATAAATAAGAATTAATGCAGCACTATAATACTATTGCCTAGAACATAGACATAAAATATCATGAAGAAAATCCTATAAGGAAAAGTGAAGTGATGTGTGTAGCATAGTCATTGATGGCTACTACGTCAGTGACAGCTAATCAGCTAATGGAGTAGGAAAAACACGACTTGTTTCTGTTTTTTCATTCCGTCTGTTCAGTATCTGAAACTGTGATAGTAAATGAAAATGGATAATGGACACTATGTATGAGACGGATTCTTTGTTCTATTCTCATATCTTGTTCAATCACTCAGTCGACACTACCGCTAGTCTCCTCATGTCCCCAGCTACCAAAGAGAGAACTCAGAAACCCAGCTTCTTTTATAGAGGTTTACAGAACACTGAACACCTACTTTCTGAAATGAGAGAGCAGCTTTTTAGCCCATGGGTCATGTTATGCTATCAAATATAATAGATAATGGAGACAGTATGTGAAACTGAAGCTCTTCATTCAACCAATATTTAGCTTTTTCTTCCGTAGATGACCAGTATTTCTTGAGTGGTCATCATCTTCAAATATATTTAGTTTTATAAAAGATCTTATTTAAAAATTCAGGGTAAATGAAGGTTATTCTAGACTCTTTATAAAGTGCCTCCCTACTTCAACCCATTCTCTGGGTATGATACTAATAATAAAGCTAGAAAATTTTTTACATACTGGTGGATTCCATGCCCACAATAACCTCGAACCACAGAGAAGCCATGAGCTTGAGCATGCTGTTGAATTATATTCCCCATCTCTCGATAGCGCACACCTGGCTTTACTAGATAAAAAAAAAAACAAAAGAAAAGAAACATTCAATTTAGGAGGAGGAAAATGTCAGCTCAAATGTGGAAAAAAAAAAGAGAGAAAAATAGAAATAAAAAGAAGAGAGAAAAAGAAAAAGAAAAGTGAGAAAATAGAAATAAAAAGAAGAGAAAAAGAAAAGAGAGAAAATAGAAATAAAAAGAAAGGAGAAAAAGAAAAAAGAGAAAATAGAAATAAAAAGGAAAAAGAAAAAGAAAAGAGAGAAAATAGAAATAAAAAGAAAAGAAAAAAGGGAAAAAATAATGTAATCAAAATGTCATATATAAATACATCAATTATATCCAAACTACCTTGTTTGTCCTATAAAATAAAAAGGTTAACAGATTCTTAAAAAAAAAAAAAAAATCCCTAACTCTTTCATAGTAGATTCAATTTACAATGTAAGTATAATGCTAAACTGGACTAAGTTCATGTTTGTCAGATTAGCAAAACCAAATCTTTATCAACTTCATAACCATATAAAGAAGACATCTAGCTAAAACTTTCTGAGCCAGAAAATTATGAACTTTTATCAATTACTTTCTCCCATCCCCAATCACAAGAAAAAATTATTATATCTTTATATTTGTAGGCGACTACAAACAGTAACCACTCAGAGACATTTATTAACTAATAATTCCTCATAAAGAAAATTATTTGGTCTTATTGGTTTAATATTCTGTCGGTAGGGGAGATTTTAAGCCAGTTTAACATAAATTTTTTTTTTCTAGATGAGAGAAACAAGGAAAGAGCAAGAAAAGGAGAGAGAGGAAAAATGAGAAAGATGAGAGAGAAAGAGAGAGAAGAAATGAGAAAGATGAAAGCAAGAGAGAGAAAGAGAGAGAGAGAGGAGAAATGAGAAAGATGAGAGAGAGAGGAGAAATGAGAAAGATGAGAGAGAGAAAGAGAGAGAGAGACCTTCATTAATGGACAACATCAGGCACTCATAGGTTGTTTTGACTAATTCTTTGCTGGCATCACTGACTTTTCCCACAAAGAAAGTCTCGTTCAAATCACCATGGAAACCTCTGTGATAAACCGTTACATCAACTGAAATAAACAAAAATCAAAATAACACCAACATCACTTTTATACAATGTAAATGCATTGCTAATGATTTTGCTATAGAATTGAATTGAAAACAAGGAAGAAAGGGATTGTCTGTGGTCAGGAATTCATGCAAGCATTACTCTGATAGAATAGGGTCATTATATAAAATGTAAATGCATGCTAAATATTTTAATATTAAAGAAATAAGAAAGGTATTGTCAGTGGTCATGAATTCATGCAGGCATTACTGGTAGAATAGAGCTATTGTATGAATATATTTTATAAGTATAAACTTTGTATCTTGTCAATTTTGGGATAAATAAAACAAATTACCTCATTTAAGGCAAGCGATATGATTTGCAAAAATAAATAGGAAAGCCAATAGATGAAACATGAAGAAAATCAAAAGATATAAGTAATCCACTCACCATTAACAATATCTCCATCTTTTAAAGTCCTCATATCAGGAATACCGTGACAAATGACTTCATTGACAGAACTGAAAAAAAAAAGGGAAGGGGAGAAATAGATATCAAAATAACAGTTTCTATTTTGACATTTTTTAATAAACACAATATTATTTTTTCCTAACAACTATACAATTTAAAAAGGGCAACAGAAATACAGTTAAGCAAATGACTTTGAAGACACATTTAGTAGATGTTTGTTAACCCTAAGATTCTAAAAGAATACACATTATGAAAAAAAAAAAAAAAAATCTATTTTATGTTTTCTTTTAAGTTATGTCATTCTCTAGAAGAGAAAAACTGTTTAAATATCAGAATTTTTGAGTTGTTTCTACACGTTGTTAAAACTGGAACAAGAATTCAAGTTATTAGATTATGAAATATCATCCTTTCTGAAACACCCTGAACATCTCAAATTTTTCTCAATATTCTGTATTATAAAAAAATGTTTAAAAAAAAAACAAAAAAAAAAACCCCCCTCCCATCCCACAAAGAAAAAAAAATCAGAATTTTATGCCATTTGAAAAGTAAGGTATTAGTTTCCTGATAAGATAGAATATAGGGTTTGTCTTCATTTATTAGTTTAATAGTACATCAAATCGTTATGGGTTATTAAATGCCAAAATTTGAATAATTTGTAAATGTTTAAGTGTAATCATAAGTATCCAGATTTGATTTTGTTTGTTTAATGGCATGTGAAATTGTTACGGGTTATTTAATGTAAAATTTTCCTACATTTGGAGAAGGGGTTGTCTCAGTTGTCTGCAAAGGATGCAGTTAGCATATTCTAAGCTCTGCCATCAGGGCTCAGAATATTGGATCACTTCATGTGGTGCAATGTTTACTAGACTGGCAAACCATTGTTAGTAGGTTTGATTCTTATATAGTGGCCCAATATTTTGGCTTTGAGCCAAACTAGTTTCAGTCATTATTATGTGTCTGTGTGTATTAGCATTTGAAATTAGAGCAGGTAAATCATTTTCAAATCCACTGGACTGATCTAATAAAACATGTCAGGGTAGCGGTTGAATTTTCTTGTTTTTTTTCTTTTTTAGTTAGATGCGTATCAGACATTTCTGCCAAAATACAAAAATTATATATGAGGGTTGTTCAAAAAAGTTCTAATCCTCACTCAAAAAGATGAAACATGTCTCAAAATTTTTGTTTTGGCAAAACACAACCACTTCTTATAAATGTTTGGCTATGGCTCTTTTTCCTGGGTGAGGATTAGAATTTGTTTTTAGCACCCTCCACACACACATATAACACACACACACACACACACTTCTTATAAAACTAAAAAACTAATTCAGTTTTTATAAATGGTAGTGCTACAATGAAAATGTCCAGCTATGGCTCTTCTGTCTGGGTGAGACTTAGAACTTTTTGAATGATCCTCACATGAGCCAAAAGGGAAAAAAAATGATTTAACAATTGCTAGACAGTCAAGTCACACTGAAAATGCTCACATTAGATCACCAAAGTTAAGTAGTAGTGAGCCTGTTCTATACTCAGATGGTTGACCACTTGAGCAACAGCAGGTACAGTAAGCAACCTGAGGCCCACGTGACATATATGTATAACAATGGCTAGAATTGTTTGGATTACTGAATATGACAAGGGAGATAACTCATTTCTCTCCAAAAGCTGCTTTAATGAAAATTAACACATTGAACTGAAAATACTGTAAGGAATTTAAATAGTTTTATATTATTCTTTGTTTTCTGTGTACTGAAACTCATTTGTAATCATATTTACCAACCCCTCCGCTCGGGCAGGATATGACACGTCGATTTTTAAGCGGAGTTTAACAGGTTTGAATTCAGTGTTTTCCTTCTCCTAGACTAGTTGCCTCACCAAGGCTGAAGAACTCAGTCTGCCCTACTATTTACCCATAGCTGGAGGGAGAATAATTGGATTCATACCTTTCCCAAGGGTATTAGTGCTATGTGAAATGCAATCAGTCTCGTCCAGAATTTGAACTCGTGTCACCGTGTCCATTTCCTACGATGATAACCATTACACCACGGGCACCTCCGTAAAACTCATTTGTAATAATACTTTGAACAATGTCCAGATTGCCAGAGCACCTTCCAGACAAAATAAAATAATCAAAACAATAAAGTTGAGGCTACTAGAAATGAGTACTTTGTCTAAACTGGTAAATCTCTTAACCCATAACATTTTGATTGTGGTCAAGCTGAATAAATTAAGGTATTAGTCAAAAGAACAATAAGCTAGTAATCATATGCAAATCAGTTGTCACAACCTCTTTTTATACCCTATCAGGTATTATCACATAATTATACAGTTTCAAGTAACAAATAATAATTGTTAAACAATTCACCAGCTCATTGGCCCAGTTGGTAGAGTGTTCGCCAATGGTCTGGGAGACCAGGGCTCAGTCCCAGGTCGAGTCATACCAAAGACTTTAAAAAACATGGTACTTGATACCTCCTTGCTTAACACTCAGCATTATAAGGTACGTATCAAGGGTAAAGTTGAGCAATCCAGGGAAAGAAGTAGCACCCTCCTCTACACCTTGGTGTAGTAGATATTGAAAAGGGAGCCTTCGGTTCACCCTTGACTAAGGGAGACAACTTTTACTTTATAGCTTCAAGTAACTATTTTTAATACAATTTTCACATTTTTATATGGTTTCAAGTATTCTTATCTAATACTAAATTTCTACACAATTATATGGTTTCAAATAACTAATAATAATACTTACAAAAAACTTAAAGCTTTAACTATTCTTAATGCAAATGATTTGCACACATTAAAATATTGTTACCAGGTTTAAAAATGAATCATTTTTAAATAGATTTATTTGACTCATTGATGAATCCTAACAGATACAACTACATCGAGCTTAGAGTTGACCTGAAAGTAATGGCAATGAACAAGTATTCTACACACCCCAAAGCTCTAAAACTGAAACCTCACTATGAGATAAAATTTAGTCATATTCAGTAGATGTTATAACTTTAGTTACAAGTTAGGGAAATTTTCAACTAAATGTCTACTTTTAACAGTTAAATCAAAAATAACGATTCAGTTGAACAATCTGGCTTGGTTGGCTTTTATAGCATATCAACTATTGTGGGTTTTTTTAATGCCAAATCTGATTTATACATATATATTAAATATATATGATTTGTCAACAAAGTCCAATGGTTCCAAGTATTGCTTTCTATCACTAACAATTCAATTAAACATCAGTCATTTGTTTACACATTGTTAAATAATCAAACAGTTCTATTTCTAACAATTCAATTTAGCATAAGTCATTTGTTATACTCGGTTTAAATGTCAAACAGTTCTATCTGACCCATAGATAGGACCCTGTCAGGTGCTACCACTCTGAGCCAGAGTGGACCTGGGAGCAATGGCAATGAAGAGGTATTCTGCATTCCTCAAAGCTCCAGCATGACTGTAGCCTCACTATCAGATAGTTTAATGTCATAACCAGGACACTCAGGGAAAGAGGAGTCTTACCCTTCTACAGAGATGCAATCAGTGCAGTCTACAGTGCCCCCAGCCGACTAGGCTAGAACAATCTGGTGGGAACAGAGTAAAGGTTCATTTTAGCATCATACTTACACATTGTAAATGGTTTGATTTTTTTTTTTTTTGTTTAATGGCATATCAACTTTCATGGGTTATTTAATGCCAAAGTCATCTTTTCTTGCCTCATGGATATTAGTCTGAAAGCAAACATAATAACTCGTCTGGAGTTTGAACTCACTACAATATTACAGTCCAGCACGTTGGCCATTACGCCACAAGATCTCCTTCTATTGTAAATAAAATTTCTGAAAAATTCTGTAATTTTACAAAACTAAAAACATGTTCGAGGTCCGGTTAATGACTACATAAAATTTGACAGGGGAAAAAGAAGTCACAACTTTAGACCAACTGAAGTGAGGTGATGACAGATGATCAAAAATAATTTTTGGCTGGTTTGGTTTCTTTGTTTAATAGCATATCAACCTTTGTGGGTTATTTAATGCTAAAGTCATTCTTGTAGAAGAACAGTAGTGGTACTATTTAAGCCATAGCTGAGGGGACAAAGAGGTTCATACCTTTCCTAAGGGGGCATTAGTTAAAAAGTCAACGTAATAGTGTGACTGGAGTTTGAACTCACTTACTTTGAGAGTCCAGCATTTTAATCATTATATTACAGGGACTCCCCATCCCCTCCTCAAATAACTTTTGATGAATTACTAAGATATTGATATTTATACTTACGTACAACATGATTTTGGAAATTCATAATAATTAAGAGGTGATGGGTAACATTGACGATCTATACAGGCCTGAAAAGAAATATTAGAAAGAAAATACTTTTATATGTAAAGAAAAAATATTAACATGTGATGCTAGAAAGGGGGAGGTGGTCTGTTTTAAATATATTCTTTAAGTATCAAGTTTGAATGTTACCATCTTTGTTTACATCAACATTAGGAAAAACTCATCAATACTTTCATTAATAATAAAAACTTTTTAACACCAATAATTTATGAGCAATTATAGTTACAAGTAATTAACAATAATCCTTAGTACACAATTGTAGTTTCAAGTAACTATTCTTAACACAATTATATGGTTTTAAGTATTCCAATCTAACACCAATAATTTACACCCATGGTTTCAAGTTAAACATTCCTGATGTAGTAGTTACCGTTGTAGGAAATGGACTCTGACATGAGTTCAAATCCTGGACAGGTTGGGTTTCATGGCATATCAACCTTTGTAGGTCATTTAACGCCAAATCCATTTTTATGCAAATAGTTCTATTTCAAACAATTCAGTTTAGCATGAGTACACAGTTTAATTGTCAAAAATATTTCTATTTCAAGCTATTCAGTTCATTCAAACAGTTATAATTCAGCTAATTTTGTTTACACACAGTTTAGTATAAGTACAGATTTTCTTTACACACAGTTAAATTTCAAAACAGTTCTATATTAAACAATTCAGTTTAGTGTAAGTAGAGTTTTAATGTCAATAACAGTTCAATTACCAACAATTCAGTTTAGCATAAGCACACAGTTTGAATGTAAGTACAGTTTAATTGTTAAAGACATTTCTATTTCAAGCTATTCAGTTTAGTCAAACAGTTCTAATTCAAACAATTCAGTTTAGCATAAGTATGCAGTTTAGTTCTATTTAACCTATAGATAGGGCCTCATCAGGTGCTACCATTCTGGGCCAGAGTGGACCTGGGAGCAATGGCAATGAAGGGTTGCTCTGCATTCCCTAAAGCCCCAGCATCGCTGGAACCTCACCATCAGATTGTTTACTGTCATATCCAGGACACTGGGAATTCAAATTCTGGACTGTTTGCATTTCACATAACACTAATACCTTTGGGAAGGGTATAAGTAATTATTCTCCTTCCAATTATTCTCTATAGGCAAATAGGACATACTCAGCTCTTTAACACTGGTATGACAACCAGTCTAGGAGAAGAAAAACTCTGAATTCAAACTTCACTTAAAATCAACTTTTCGTCACATCCTGCTCATGCGGAAAGTATATATATATATATATATATATATATATATATACTTAATGGTTCCAAATAACTAAAAATCTGTAGTAAATAACTGCAGCTTCAAATAACTATGAGTACAATTTGCAGTTATATAGTTTTAGGTATTTCAATCAAGTATAATTCTTTATAAGAATAATCATCAGTTTGCACAATTACATAGTTTTAGGCATTCCTACCCAATACTAATTTATACACAGTTATATGGTTTCAAATATTCCTATCCAATACTAATAATTTTCAAACAGATCTCTATATGACTCATAAACGAGACATTGGTTAAAAACGAAAGCAACAAAAACAGAAGGTTTATTACAAAGCAATATGGTAAGTAGTAATTTCTAATCCACAATGCTGGCTGAGAGAATGCATTGCTTCAAAGAATGGCAAGAAGAAACTCTCTGAAGCAGTTATTCAAACCTCACAATCCTCATTCCTCTGGCAGATTAAGGAGGTTATATGGAAGTCTAGAACATCAGAATATTGGAAAATATGAGGATATTTATGAGAAGATAATTTTAATCAAAAAGACGATAATTATTCATATCAACCATGGAAATGTACATAATATTTGTAAAGGGGGGGGATACAAACAAAAATCAATCAATTCTTTTTAAGCTTCTGTTAAATACCTCGAAGTACTTTCATCTTCACTAAACAATTGAAACTTATAGAATCCATGGGGATCAAGAAATAAGCAAATTCAATTTAATCCAACAGACACCATTTAATGGCATATCAACCTTCATGGGTTATCTAATGCCAGGGCCATTCTTGTAGAATATCAGTAGCGGTACTATTTAACCCATAGCTGGAGTGAATAAGGTGGTTTTTGCACACAGTTGTATGGTTTCAAGTATTTTTATCTAATACAAATAATTTGCACACAGTTGTATGGTTTCAAGTATTCCTACCTAATACAAATAATTTGTACAGTTCAACAGTCTCAAGTATTCCTACCTAATACAAATAATTTGCACAGTTCAATAGTCTCAAGTATTCCTACCTAATACAAATAATTTGCACAGTTCAATAGTCTCAAGTATTCCTACCTAATACAAATAATTTGCACAGTTCAATAGTCTCAAGTATTCCTACCTAATACAAATAATTTGCACAGTTCAATAGTCTCAAGTATTCCTACCTAATACAAATAATTTGCACACAGTTGTATAGTTTTCAAATATTTCTACCTAATACTACCATAAATTACAATCGCTTGAAATAGAAATGTTTTTGACAATTAAACCGTGTACTCATACTAAATTGAATTGTTTGAAATAGAACTATTTGCATAAAAATGGATTTGGCGTTAAATAACCTACAAAGGTTGATATGCTATAAAACTCCAACCATAAATTACAGATGGTCTGGTTATAAGTCAACCCCAAGATTTTTAACTCAAAATTCTGGGTGAGACCTCAAAACATATAGTAGACTTCTGTGAGGTCACAGTAAGTGTTTACAATCAGAGTATCAATGTGGGGAAATAGCATGTGATATAGCAATAATAATTTGTATTAGAGTTTAATTATTCTATATTAATCTCCATGTTAATTTGTTAAATATTTTTCTGAAACATAGCGTCAAGTTGTGGCAGTCTGGTGGAATTATGGTAAGTGGTATATATTGATTGTTAAGAGTACGGTTCCACTGGTTGACCACTCTGTGTGTGAGGGTAAAGGTTTGAATTTTCGCCCTGCCGTTAAAGTCAAACCTTAGTTTCGTAGTGATTTTTTTCAGGTTTAAAAAGCTGACTTGTTTGTCACAATTTGTGATAATAGTCGATACACGATTAAATGGTTTAAAGTAACTATTTCAATTTAACAATGATCATTTGTTTGTATACAGTTATAGTTTCAAGTATTCCTATTTAACACAAATAATTTTCAAACAGACCAATTTGATCCATAGATAATACCTTAACTAGTACTACCACTCTAGATCAAAGTGAACCTGGGAGTAATGACATACTTCTCATAGATACAATACTGAAGGCTCACTATCCAATACAATTTAGTGTCATACTCAGGAACCGCCTTTTTTGAGGGTGGTCTTATCTTTCTACAGGGGATACAATTAGCATATCTTAAGCCCCAACAACAGAGCAAAGGGTGAGACTGGGTTAAGCACCTCTTTCTTAAGACTAATAACAATGGCTACTATAGATCAGTTATCGTAAATGGAGTTTGGTTGGTTAATGGTGTATCAACACTTTTCAGGTCATTTAACGCCAAAGTAAATTTCGAACAATTCAGTTGAGTCTAAGTATAGTTTTTGTTTACAAACAGTTAAATGTCATAACAGTTCTATTTCAAATGATTCAGTTTAGCATAAGTATTTGTGGAGGAGCTCGTGGTGTAATGGTTATCGTCGTAGGAATTGGACACAAGGATACGAGTTCAAATCCTGGACGAGACTGATTTCATTTCACATAGCATTAATACCCTTGGGAAAGGTATGAATCCAATTATTCTCCCTCTAGCTATGGGTAAATAGTAGGACAGATTAGGTTCCTCAGCCTTGGTGAGGCAACTAGTCTAGGAGAAGGAAAACTCTGAATTCAAACCTGTTAAACTCCGCTTAAAAATTGACCTTGTGTCATATCCTGCCCGACCGGAGAGGTTGGTAAATATGATAAGTACAGAGTTTAGCTCTATTTAAAAACAGTTCTATTTCAAACAGTTCCGTTTAGCATAAGTACACAATCTAAATGTGAAAACAGTTCTATTTTAAACAATTCAGTTTAGTTCTATTTGACCCATAGATAGGACCCTATTAGGTGCTGCCACCTGGGAGTGATGGCAATGAAGAGGTACTCCACATTCCCCAAAGATCCAGCATTACTGGAACCTTACCATCAGATTGTTTAATGTCATATCAAAGACACTTGTTGGAGGAGCCTTACTCCTCTGTAGAGAAACAGTCTATGTATTCTACAGCCCCAACCAGCTGGGCAAAGGAGGTAAAAAGATGTTTTTTATTTTTTGGGGACTGACCTCATGAACAATCCTGTCAATCTCATCAGTTGTCACACCAACTCCTATTGCACTGGCTGCTATGTCCAATACTTCACGACCAAGCTGAAAAATTAGTTAGAATTATTAAAAAAGAACAATTCAAACATCTTAGAAAAGGAAAATCAACAAAATGCCTGAACTGTCATAGTTGAGGCATTTTGTTATTTTCCTTTTCTTTTTGGCAAAAAGTATGGCATTAGTACATTTAGAGGAAGTTAGCCTTTTTTTAAAAAATTTTTTTTATTTAGCAGTAAATAGACCAATAACAAATAAGACAAAACATTTTTTTAATTCAATAGCTGAACATTCTGGCTTTATAAAATGTATCTTAAATAAACTTGATTAAATTATTTCAATTAAAAAGGTATATTTTTTTTTCTCCTCAAATGATGCAGAGGAAAATATGGTATAACCCAATGTCAAAGAAAAAAATTATAGAAGGATTTTGTAATTTGCATTCCTAAAACAAAAACCAGCAAAAACCTAGATATGGAAATTGGTTAAAAGCTTTCTTAAACACATAAAACTACTAGTAATGAAATGAACTAAAGAAAGTAAGATTTGAATTGTTTTAGTTTTTATACTGCTCTGCTGACTAGCTTATGAGCACTTTGATTCATTCAATATTTTTAAAGGATTGCTTTTTTTTTCTCTCATCAGATGAGGAAAAAAAAATTATTTATACCAGCCCATTGGCATGATGGTTAGAGTGTTTGCTAATAGTTTGGGAGATTGGAGTTGAATCCCAAAGACTCTAAAAATGGTACTTCATGTCTTCTTGCTTCACATCCAGGATTATAAGGTATGGATCAAGCAATCCAGGGAAAGGAGTCACCTTTGTGTAGTAGCTATTGAAAAGGAAGTTTTTGGATTACCCTCAACTATGGTCAGCCAACTTATACATACACACACACACACATACATAAAACAAGTAACATAGAAAGGAAGAAAAACAGTTTAATGAAAGTTTTTCGTAGTAAAAAGATAAAATCAGAGTTATTATCAATAAATAAATAAAAAGAAAAAAAAAGAGGGAGGGAGGGTCACTTCTTACCTGACATGCTACTCTCATTCCTTCTTGTTCTTCTTCATTTAGAACTTTTATACTAGTTGTTTCTTTCATCTGACGTTCAGACACGGGAATTCCTGTTTATGAAGAGCCAAGCATTAATTGAAGAATAACATTCAGAAAACTAAAGCTGCTACAGCTGCAAAGAAAAAGGTTCCTCATAAGAAAATAAAAATATTTCAATAATTTGGAAATAAAAAAAACAAACAAACTTTAAGCCAAATTTGGTTGATAAGTGAGAAATAATTCAAGAGAACAAGAAAAGGATTTAATAAAAAATGGTTGAAAATAAATTAGGTTGGTTGATTAGTTGACGGATGGATTTTAATGGTATGTCAAAGAGTCTGGGGTTATTTCATGCCTAGATGTTAGGGAATACCATACATTATATGTTATATTTATACTTTTGTGTAATTAACAGTTTTTATTTCATTTTAACAATGCATCAACATTGTCTGGGATTGTTTTCTAATAAATGGTTCAGGGATCATCAACATCATCTGGGATTGCTTTCTAAATGGTTCAGGGATCATCAACATCATCTGGGATTGCTTTCTAATAAATGGTTCAGGGATCATCAACATCATCTGGGATTGCTTTCTAATAAATGGTTCAGGGATCATCAACATCATCTGGGATTGCTTTCTAATAAATGGTTCAGGGATCATCAACATCATCTGGGATTGCTTTCTAATAAATGGTTCAGGGATCATCAACATCATCTGGGATTGCTTTCTAATAAATGGTTCAGGGATCATCAACATCATCTGGGATTGCTTTCTAATAAATGGTTCAGGGATCATCAACATCATCTGGGATTGCTTTCTAATAAATGGTTCAGGGATCATCAACATCATCTGGGATTGCTTTCTAATAAATGGTTCAGGGATCATCAACATCATCTGGGATTGCTTTCTAATAAATGGTTCAGGGATCATCAACATCATCTGGGATTGCTTTCTAATAAATGGTTCAGGGATCATCAACATCATCTGGGATTGCTTTCTAATAAATGGTTCAGGGATCATCAACATCATCTGGGATTGCTTTCTAATAAATGGTTCAGGGATCATCAACATCATCTGGGATTGCTTTCTAATAAATGGTTTAGGGATCATCAACATCATCTGGAATTGCTTTCTAAATGGTTTAGGGATCATCAACATCATCTGGGATTGCTTTCTAGGATATGACACAAGGTCAATTTTTCAGTGGAGTTTAACAGGTTTGAATTCAGAGTTTTTCTTCTCCTAGACTAGTTGCCTCACCAAGGCTGAAGAACCCAATCTGTCCTACTATTTATCCATAGCTGGAGGAAGAATAATTGGATTCATACCTTTCCCAAGGGTATTAGTGCTATGTGAAATGCAATCATCCTCGTCCATTTCCTATGACGATAACCATTACATGAAGGGCTTTCTAATAAATGGTTCAGGGATCATCAACATCGTCTGGGATTGCTTTCTAATAAATGGTTTAGGGATCATCAACATCGTTTGGGATTGCTTTCTAATAAATGGTTTAGGGATCATCAACATCGTCTGGGATTGCTTTCTAATAAATGGTTTAGGGATCATCAACATCGTCTGGGATTGCTTTCTAATAAATGGTTCAGGGATCATGTTCAGAGATTACTTTTTATAGAATCAATCACATTTATATTTATAATTTTTGGTATAATTTGATTTCTCTAAAAAGGACAAAATGTAATCTATGATGACATTTTACATTTATCTGTGTAGAAAAAGCATTTTCTGAAGAGAGCAAAAACTTCACATTCAATGAAAAGTGTAGGGTGTTTCACATGCTATACACTTTGGTTGTTCCTCTTGTTTAAGTCTAAAGGAGAGTGTAAGTCTTGTGTGACTAATGCATAATTGGGATATATTGACTTGTTTCCTTCCGACACTGGATGTTGCCTAAAGGACTTGCCAGGAGAGTGATGGTCACAGGGACGGATAGCAAGAGAGAGTCAACAGATTGCATACTGCTACACTCCTGTTTTTGCCCATTTTACAAACAGGCCTTCTTAGGTACCTTTTGTTGTACTTGATAAACTTCTAGGAATTTACAATTTAACCCTTTATTTGAATCACATGGGTAGACTATTTTCATTCTGCCATCCATGCTTTGTGGGTCTCTTGCATCAGCCACTTTTGGCCTTTTTCAACAGTATTGGAACCAGGACCAGGAATTGAACTCACAACCTGCAGTTGGTAGTCTGTTAAGATATTTGATTTGATGTCTTAACTTTCTCAGCCCAAAACTAAACTAATTAGATTTATGAATTTTCCACTCTCATCAATTCAGTAATATTAATAGCATGTCAACTTGTGTAGGGTTATTTTATGCCAAGTAGTTAGGAAATTGTATTCATTATACTTTATTGCATATATATTTTTTTGCATAGTTGTTTCTAGAAGGGTGTAGGGTTTTCACACACAATTCAAAACTAATAATTTTTAAACAGATTTATTTGACCCATAAATAGAGCTCTAATAGATATAACTCCAGGTCCAAGTAGACCTGTGAGTAATGACAATGAAGGGGTGACTCCATATTCCCAGATCACCAGAATTAGAGCCTTACCATCAGATGTAATTTAGTGTTATATTCAGGACACAAATAGCTAAAAAAAGGATTGACATGCTAAACCAACCAAGTTGCTAGAAACAATGGTCTATATAGCTAGGTTTCTAGAAACAATGGTCTATATAGCTAAAGGTTGCTAGAAACAATGGTCTATATAGCTAACGGTAAAAAAAGAATATGAGAGAAAATCAGGTAAGACAGAATGTACCCATACAACATTGTCAGACTGATAGGTCACTGTGGCTAAAATTGGTAAGGTATCCTCATGCTTGTCAGACTAACTCCCAAGATACAAGTTCAAATCTTGTTAGCATTTGATATTTTATTGCCTCTCTACAGGGAGTTGTATACAACACATGCTTAGTTTAACATGGTGGTGTTGACATGCATACATGTGGGCAACTGAAAAAGTACCCAGTATCTATGACCAGTGATGCAATGGTGTTAGACTACCTTGACTTTTCATGGAATGGGTGAGGTGCTGTCCAAAAGTAAAGACCTCCTGAACCAGGATCCCCCTTCCCCCATTGCTGTGTCCAGTCCAAAGACAAGAACATGACTGAGGGAAATGAACAGATACTAAACTGTAATCTCAGTTGAAGAGTTGGTTGTCTTGTTCCAGTTCAAACTATATGCCCAACAACTTTACCACAAGTAGGATATGACAAAGTCAATTTTTAAGTAGGGAAAAGATGGTTTGAATTCAGAGTTTTCCTTCTCTTAGACTGGTTGCCTTCCAAAGGCCAAAGCCTAGTCTGCATTATTTACCCATAGCTGGATTCCTATGGGTGTTAAGTGAAAATCCAACTACCTTGTCTAGAATTTGAACTCTGTTCACCAAAGTCCATTTCCTCATATGATAACAACTGTGCCACACGTGTCTCCCATTTAACAGGAATTGTTGAATATAAAACACTACAATAAGCTAAAATATCATCAAGTCAAAATTGATAATAAAGACTTTATAAATAACTTTACCTTCTGGATGCATAGCGTAGTCTGGTCTAGGAATTAATTCAGGCACAGTTCTTCGGGGACTCTAGATAAAAAAAAAAAGATATTCTCATTCACTAAAACATTAAAATATATACAGTGAAAGAAAAAGGATCAAAAAGAGGGTCAAGTAAAAAAGAGTTATAAAGATGTGGAAAATAATAACAAGGTTCTAAGCTTTCATAAATGTATTTCTCTACAGAATTACACAAGACATGATTCATTGATTGATTTTAACAGCATATCAACCTGTTTGGGGTTATTTTATGCCTAGGGGGTTAGGGAATTATTTTCATTTTCTTTTGCATAGTCCTATCAAATAAGAATTCTTAAACAGATCTTTTTGACCCATAGTAGAGACCCTAACAGGTACCGACTCAGATTGAACTTGGGAGTAAGGGCAATGAAATTATATTCCATAATCCCCAGATCTTCAGGACTGGAGCCTCACCACATGACATCAAGTATTTCTGCCTAATACAAATAATTTACATAGTTTCAAGCATTCTTATTCAATACTAATAATTATATTGTTTCAAATAATTATTTCTATTCAATAATAGTCATTTGTTTGCACACAATTATATGACATCAAGTATTTCTGCCTAATACAAATAATTTACATAGTTTCAAGCATTCTTATTCAATACTAATAATTATATTGTTTCAAATAATTATTTCTATTCAATAATAGTCATTTGTTTGCACACAATTATATGACATCAAGTATTTCTGCCTAATACAAATAATTTACATAGTTTCAAGCATTCTTATTCAATACTAATAATTATATTGTTTCAAATAATTATTTCTATTCAATAATAGTCATTTGTTTGCACACAATTATATGACATCAAGTATTTCTGCCTAATACAAATAATTTACATAGTTTCAAGCATTCTTATTCAATACTAATAATTATATTGTTTCAAATAATTATTTCTATTCAATAATAGTCATTTGTTTGCACACAATTATATGACATCAAGTATTTCTGCCTAATACAAATAATTTACACTCAATTATATAGTTTTAAGTATTCTAATCTAATACTATAGTTTCAAGTAATTTAGTTGATAATAGTCATTTGCACACAGTAACTAATAATAATCCTTAGTAAACAAGTAAAGCTTCAAGTAACTATTCATAATACAAACAATTTACAGTATTATGATTTCAAGTATTTATATGAAATACAAATAATTTTTAAATAGATTTATTTGACTCATAGATGGGATCCTGGCAGGTACTATGACTGAGTGGAGCTGGGAGTAATAGCAGTGAAGGGGTATTCCACACTCTCCAAAGCTCCAGAACTGGAGTATCACCAATAGATGTGCCATACCCTGGGATATTAGGGAGAGTGGGGTGGGTCTTACCTGTCTACAAGGGGTACAGACAGGATAAGTAGGCAAAAATTAATTGAACTGTGTACAATAATTTAAATTTAATGACGATCAATACTTTGATGTGTACTGTTTGGTTTGGTTTCTTTATTTAATGGCATATCAACCTTTGTAGGGTATTTAATACCAAAGCCATTCTTGTAGAAGAACAGTAGTGGTACTGTTTAACCCATAAATGGATGTATATTGATAACTTTTCAGATCCAGATCTGTACCGAGTCCAACAAACAGGGACAAGAGACATAAAATGAAGCACTGTAAAAAGAACTGAAAATAATTCATTGTCAAAAATTATGAAATGGGATGCGCTCTGGTTAATGTTTTAAAAAAAATTCCTGTTTCATACAAAGGTGACTAGAATAAAACAGTCTTCCTTTACAGCATATTGGATTTATCCAAATTTTCACCAAGTCAGATAAGACATGAAGTTATTTTATAGTGTGAGGGTAGGGAACAACTCATAAATCAAGACTTATATGTAGCCATCACATCAAATCCTTCAGGTTTGATTTGGTTTAGTTGAGTTGAGTTTTATGGCATATCAACCATTGTAGGTTATTTAATGCCAAATCTATTTTTATACATATATATTAAATATATATGATTTGGTTGAGTTTTATGGCATATCAACAATTGTAGGTTATTTAATGCCAAATCCTCTTTATACATATATATTAAATATATATGATTTGGTTGGGTTGGGTTTTATGGCATAACCATTGTAGGTTATTTAATGCCAAATCCTCTTTATACATATATATTAAATATATATGATTTGGTTGGGTTGGGTTTTATGGCATATCAACCATTGTAGGTTATTTAATGCCAAATCCTCTTTATACATATATATCAAATAATGATTCATAAACTCATTTTGTAGATACATTCTTTAAATGAGCTTGAGCTAATTCTTTTGTACACAGTTAAATGGTTTCAAGTATTTCTATCAAATACAAATATTTCTATTTACTATTCATCATTTATTTGCACATAGTAAAATGGTTTCAAGTATTGCTATGTAACAGTAACAATCTAACATTAGTCATTTGTTTGCACACGTTTAAATGGATATGAATATATGATTTGTAAGTGAATAGTTTACAGGTAATTTTACTTTTAAATGAGATAAAACTAATTTGTTTGCGTACAAGTATTGCTATTGTTTCTACACAATTAAATAGTTTTAATTAGTGCTGTCTAACACTACTAATTCTATTCAATATCAATCATTTGTTTGCAGAGGTGCCTGTGGTATAATGGTTATCGTCGTAGGAAATGAACACAGTGATACGAGTTCAAATCCTGGACGAGACTGATTCCATTTCACATAGCACTAATACCCATGGGAAAGGTATGAATCCAAATATTCTCCCTCCAGCTATGGATAAATAGTAGGGCAGACTAAGTTCTTCAGCCTTGGTGAGGCAACTAGTCTAGGAGAAGGAAAACTCTGAATTCAAATCTGTTAAACTTCGCTTAAACATTGACCTTGCGTCATATCCTGCCCGAGTGGAGGGGTTGATAAATATGATCATTTGTTTGCACACAGTGAAGTGGTTTCAAGTATTGATATTTAACACTAATTCATTTGAACACAGTTAAATGGTTCCAAGTACTGCTAAGTATTGCTAACAATTCAATTAAATATCAGTCATTTGTTTACTCAAAGTAAATGATCAAACAGTTCTATTTCTAATAATTCAGTTTAGCATAAGTCATTTCTTTTGACACAGTTTAAAATATCAAACACTTCTATTTGACCCATAGATAGGACCCTATCAGGTTCTACCACTCTGGGCCTGAGTGGATTTGGGAGCGATAGCAATGAAAGGATACTCCACATTCCCCAAAGCTCCAGCATTACTGCAGCCTCACCATCAAATTGTTTAATGTCATATCCAGGACACTTGTTGGGAGGGAAGGAGTCTTATCCCTATGCAGAGATGCAGTCGGTGTATTCTACAACCCCAGCTGACTTCAGGAGCCAAGTAATGGTTCTCAGAAAAATCTGAAAAGGGCTGGAGTATGTACTGGTCAAAATATACAAAAAACAATGAGTTTAATGGTCTGAATAATTCTTTGAATGTTAATGACCTTCCTTACAATTCTAGATAGGAAATGTGTTTTTATTTTCCTTGTAGCTATGAATCTAACTTCCATTCTTCAAAAATAAATTAAATAACATTTTATACATTTTTTACTAAGTATAGAACAATTAGTATTAACAATGTTTTATTTAAATAGGGCCTTAACAGTCAGATATGAATTTAAAAAAAAAAGATTTATCACTGCAGCCACAAATATTGCTTGTTTATATTTACCAAACACCTTCACTATAAGCAGGACGTGACACAAGGTCATTTTTTAAGTGAAGTAAAGCTGGTTTGAATTTAGAGTTTTCCTTTTCAATTTGTCTTGCCTCCCACCAGGCAGGACTTGAAACAGGGTCATTTTATAGTGGGGGCTAAGGAGGGGGAGGTTGCACACGAGCTGAGACTTGTGTGCTGCTGGACAATACTGGTCATAGGATCATCACTAGGTGCAATGTGAAATATGCTAAGTCTCCCAGCAATATGCCAGGTGACCTTGCTAGTCATAGATTCACTAGAGCCAAAGTTTTTTTTCTAGGCTAGTTGCTTAACCAAGACTAAAGAACCCAGTCTGCTGTACTATTTTCCCCATAACTGGAGGGAGAACAGATGGATTCATATCTTTCCCAAGAGCATCAATGAGATGTAAAATGCAAACAGCCTTATCAAGGATTTGAACTCTAGTCACTAATTCCATTTCCCACAACCATTATACCAACCAGTATACTCTCTTTATCAAAAGACTATGAACAGCGTTTTGATCTGGCTCCAAATTTGTATTGACCTCTTGGGTCTGGATCCAAACTTGTATTATAGACCTCTTCGGTCTGGATCCAAACTTGTATTATAGACCTCTTCGGTCTGGATCCAAACTTGTATTATAGACCTCTTCGGTCTGGATCCAAACTTGTATTATAGACCTCTTCGGTCTGGATCCAAACTTGTATTATAGACCTCTTCGGTCTGGATCCAAACTTGTATTATAGACCTCTTCGGTCTGGATCCAAACTTGTATAGACCTCTTCAGTCTGGCTCCAAACTTGGCTAGTCTTCTTTGTTCTGGCTCTGAGCTTAGTTAAGTAATATATCTTATTTTATTTTCTGAAGTAAAATGTTCAATGAAATTTCTTTAAGAACTAATATAAACAATATTTCCATTAACTTTTTGGACAAAAAAGTAAAGATTATTTAATGTATTTCTCTCACTTCAGGTTGAAGGGTTTATTTTGTCTTTCAGCTTTCAAGTGAATAGTGGATTGGTTATAAGTAATGTGTTTATTGAAACACCTGTTAAATGATGTACTTCTTACCAAAGTTAATTGCTATTATTTTGAAAATAAGATTTTTGTTTTTGTGTGTGTGTGTGTGTGTGTATATATATATATATATATATATTGATTGAACATAATAGATATTTTTGTCTAAACAATACAACAGTACAAACGCTCATTTTTACAAAGTAGTAATCTATGTACAAAAGTTACATCCCTTTTGTAATACATCCTCCCCTGATGATGACCCAAAGTTGGGCAGAAAGTACTTTGGAAAAAACTAATTATGGAAGGTTTATCAACCGATTCCTGCCAAATATCATAAGATCAATACAGCAATTCGAAAGGATTAACAAAAAAATATGTAGAGAAAAAATGTCTTATGTTCAATCTAATACATATCGATGAAGAAATGCTGCCTCTATATATATATATATATATATATATATATATATACACACACACAAGTTGCATATAATAAGTTTCCAGATTTTTTTCATATGGCCATTTGAAATTGTCATAGACTCTTGAGAATTCAGTATGTTATTGCTATACATCGTATGAGATGACTGACCAATTTTTATGATTTCAGCTTCAAATGAACAGCTACAGCAAGAAATTGGAATACACCCTACTAAAGCCTGATTGTCACAGCTGGTGAATTTCAAAAATGCGATCTGACACTTTAGAAGAACGATATGCAATAAAATTCTGTTTTAAACTTGGAAAAAATGCTTGTATGGAATGCTTCAGACTGCTTTTCGACCATCTTGCATGAATTGAGCATCAGTTTTTGAGCGGCATAAGAGATTCAAGGAAAGCGGGGAATCTGTGAGGGATGATGAGGTGTGGGAGGAGTAAGGAAGTCAATAGACCAGAGTTGATTGGCCAAATGGTTAGGATTAGGGTTACTATGTTGAGGTTTTAAGGGAGTTCAGGAAGATATTCCTTGGGAAGAAGCCAGCACTCTTCAAATTGGGTCAGTGGCATTTCCACCAGGACAATGCACCAGTCCATAATTCCATCCTTGTCACAGACTATTTGACCAAGATGGGCATCAAGACAGTTCGCCACCATCCCTACAGTCCAGACCTTGCTTCCTGTGACTTTTGGTTATTCCCTAAGCTCAGAGGCTGTCGTTATGAGACAATTGAGAAGATGAAAGAGGCTGTGATGAAGGTCATTGACATGCTCACACAAGAGGACTTCCATGGGGCCTTCCAGAAGTTTTTGGAACGGACCAACAAGTGCATTGCAGCCGGAGGAGGTTACTTCGAAGGGGGACTAGAGTTTCATGTGTGTACTATCAAAAAAAGTGCCCATACGAAAAAAGTCTGGAAACTTATCGTATGCACCTTGTGCGTGTGTATATATATATATATATATATATAGAGAGAGAGAGAGAGTGTGTGTGTGTGTGTATGAATATATAGGTGTATATGTATGTATGTATATGTGAGTAAGCTTTTTTTTTTTATAATTATGAATGAAATTGTCTCAATTTATTTAATTTATAAAATATTGTAATGGGATTTCACAGAAGAATAACTTTCTTAGGTAAGATTCAAGCTTCTTTTTTAGTGTAAAATTTGTATTGCTTCTTTTATTAAATGAAGACATTTTCTTCTTCTAGCCTTCTTTGATCTGGTTCTGAGCTTAGAAAACTTTCTTTAGTCTTGTTGCTGACAAATTTCTACACAGATATTAAATGATTTCTAAAATCCATCATCCAACATCTTTAGCTTCATAGTGAAGAATTAGGACAAATATATCTTCTCATAAAACATGAGGACATGACAAGTTTTTTTTTTTTTTAATGTGAGCAAAAGTTCATAAGGAAACAAATTTTTAATGACAAAGACCTTAAAAAAGACCTTTTCATAAAATCTGACAATGGTTAATAAAATACTGTAATTATTTATGCATAAGACATTATTTTTCCAGATTTCTCAGCCAAAAAATTAGGCACATATTATACACGAGAACTATATAATTAATTTTTTTCCAGGTCACATGCTTCACCATAGAATGACAAAGTTATATCTGTAGCTCCAACTAATGTGTCTAACACAGTTATAGAGAAACTTTAAAATGTTTGTTTCTAATCTTCTTTATCCTTATGTGAGCTTATTTTCACCACAAGTTAGTTGCATTTTTTATGTGAACATGTCCAAGTGTTTGCTCTAACTATTGTGTCAATTTTGTGTTTTAAGATAAAATATATAAATTTTTATTTCTAGTCAGTATGAACTGATAAAAAGTTGAACAAATGCTAAATTTAGATTAAGTTTCACAGCTACACATTCAAAAAGTCAGTGCGTATTATACAAAAGGATATTTTTCCTCAGAATTTTGCAGTTAGGAGTGAATATACTAATATACATTAACAAGTAATCTTCAAGGCATTTTGTTATGGGCTAATATTCACCAAGCTAGTCTCAAATATCATCATTATTAAATAATATTTTTGATTATCATTTAGTATCCCCATACTTGTGGCCTTGTGCCAAAACTAAGCAATGCTTATTACATAGTAACAAGTAATCTTTACTAACCAGTGTCACCTATCAAAATAAGAGAATTTTCAGTTACCGTTTTGAAACATTTTCAATGCAGCTTGTATCTTTTTTACTTTTTTAAATCAACTGCCTTACCTGCTGATATGGCCGAAGAGGACCAGTGAACCTATAATCAGGCCAGGGATTATACACCCCCGCCATATTCCTTTCTTCTGAAAAAGAAAAAGGAAAAGACAAAATTTAGACAAAACACAAATGACACTTTTTACACCTCTTTCTATTCTTAAACAAGCAAAAACAACAGCAGAGAGAATAAAATGCAATCTTAATTAAGTTAATTGAACTAGGGGGGGGAAGCCTCTCTGAGAATAGACTGTTTTACCAGTGATTTGGCATTTTTTTGGGAGGTCAGAAATTCACAGGTGAGATAGTCCTATAATATAATGATTACTTCAAACAAGAGAGAAAGAGAGGGATTGTCTGTAGTCAGGAATGACTACAAGAATTGCTGATAGAATAAAGCTATTACGTATATGATATAAATACATTTTACTCTAGAAAAGAAAGTTTTGGTTTGGTCGTATTTATCAACCACTTTTGGTTATTTGATGCTAAATTCTGTTTTTACGTATAAATCGAATATATGATTGGTAAACACAATAGGTCAAGAAAGTTAAATGGTTCCCAGTATTGCTATGTATCACTAACAATTCAATTAGTCATTTGTTTACACACAGTTAAATGATCAAACAGGGAAAGGAGTAGCGCCCTCCCCTACACCTTGGTGTAGTAGCTATTGAAAAGGGATCCTTCGGGTTACCCTCCACTAGAGGGAGACAACTTTACTTTACTTAAATGATCAAACAGTTCTAACAATACAATTTATCATAAGTCATTTGTTTGCTCTCAGTTTGTGTTGAATAATTCTCTGACCATAGATAGGACCCTATCAGATGCTACCACACTGGGCCAGAGAAAGCCAGGGGGCAATGGCAATGAAGGAGTACTCTACATTCCCCAAAGCTCCAGCATTACAGGAGCTTCACCATCAGATTGTTTAGTGTCATACACAGGATACTCGTTGTGGGGGGGTATCTTTATGCAGAGATTCAGTTAGTGTATTCTATCACCAAAGTGAACTGGGCTAAGGAAGGAAGTGGTTGTCTAGAATTAATGCAGAGATTACTGATAGAAGGCTATTAAATAATGTAAAAGTATTGTTAATGATTTCGCTATAGAAATACATTAAAAACAAAAGTGTCCACCTAATTATTTTCCAGAATAACAAAATATAGAGGGGGGAAAATAGACTAAGCAAAAACAATAACTAACAAAGACATAATCTTAATGATAAATTTTACTCAACGACTTTAAAAAAAAAAAAAAAGGGTGGGGTTAGGCATTCTTCATTAAAGGGGTTCATGGTGTAATAGTTATTGTCATAAAAGGTGGATTCAGCTAGTCAAGTTCAAATCCAGGACAAAGCTTTTTATATTTTACATACCCATGGGAAAAGAATGAATTCAAATATTCTCTCCCAAATTATGAGTAAATAGTAGGGCAGACTGAGCTCTTTAATCTTGGTATGGCAATCAGTCAAGAAGAAAAACTGAATTCAAACCAGACCTGAAGTGGGATGGGATTTACCAGGCTATCTCTTGCCAAAACAAGCAACATGGATAGTGCCCCCCCCCAACTTTTTTCTACGAGACACAATCTTGTAATGAACTGAGGCATAATTATGCTTTTCAATCAATATCATCAACTCTGATCTCTTTCTCCAAATTTACCAAGGGTTTTTTTTTTTGTCCCGTTTTTGCTATTAGAGAATTTTGCGTAATTCAATGAATCATTTTTCTTTTTTGAAAACATTTCAGGACAAATTGGACAAAGATGATTTTTGCTGAAATATAAATTAGATAACAGAAAAAAAATCAATTTTTCTACGGTCACATTAAAAGGAGGAAGTGCCTTCATTACAAACAGCTGTTCCATTTGTAGAGAAACACAGAACATATCTGCAGATGGTAGAAGATCACCCATCCTCCAAAATAACCAATATTCATTTCACTTACCATTTGTTTCACCCGTGAAGCAAAACTTTTATGTCAAAATCTTTTATTGAATTAAAACTACTTTGCTATATATATATATATATATATATATATTTGATAATTAAACCGTACTTACATTTAAACTGTGCTTATGCTTAACCGAATTATTTGAAATAGAACTGTTTTGCGACATTAAAACTGTATTTACACTTAACTGAATTGTTACATATAACTACTTGAATAGTTTGAAACAGAAATGTTTTTGACCATTAAACTGTGTACTTATGCTAAACTGAATTGTTTAAAAAAAAGAACAGATTTATATAAAAATGGATTTGGCGTTAAATAACCTACAAAGGTTGACATGCCATAAAACCCAATAAACCAACCAACATTATATAACTACAAAGAAGATTTTTAAGATAATAGTATGGAGGAAACATGCTTTGGTTTCTTTGTTTAATGGCATATTAACCTTTGTAGGTTATTCAATGCCAAAGTCATTCTTGTAGAAGAACAGTAGTGATACTATTTAACTCTTAGCAGGGAGAAATAAGGGGGGAGGGTTCATACCTTTCTCAAAAGTATTAGTCTAAAAGTGAATATAATAGCATAAGTAAAGTTTGAACTCACTTACTTTGGGGGTGCAGTCCAGCACTTTAGCCATTATGCCATAGGGACCCCCCCCCCGCCAAAGGGATGCTTAACATAATGGTTATCATCATAGGAAATGGAATTGGCAAGCAGGGTTCAAATCTTGAACAAAGTTGTTTGCATTTTACTTCACACTAATGCCCTTGGGGAAAGGCATGAATTTTCTTCTCTCCACAGCGAAGAGCAATCATAAGGATGGTCTGAGAAGTTCAGAGGATGACGCCATATCTTCTGTTGCTGACATTTTTTTACCAATGGGATCCAAGCACTGCAGCACCAATGGAAGATGTGCATTGACTGCAAGAGGGACTATGTTGAAAAATAAACCTCATTTGGTCACATTCCATGAGAGTATGTAGGGTCAGCTTATGAACTTTTCTGTTGACCCTCATAGTAGGGCAGATTGGGTTCTTTAACCTTGGTAAGAATAGGAGGAAACCTCTGAATTTAAACCAGTGGTACTTTAAAAAAATTGACCTTATGTCACATTCTGTTTATTGTAAAGGGATGGGATAAAAATACAGATAACAATAATGAACTGAAAATATTTTGAAGCAAATTTTAATATTCTCAAAAGATCTCAATGCCATTTTTATCACTTAGAATATTTAATCTATGGTCATCTTCATTATCATACTCACTATGTTTCAGCTGATATGTCCTTCAGCCTTCTTCAGGTGTTTCATGTTAACTCGAAAGCCTACACAGAACCTCAAACTGAACCCTTTATTTAATCCATGATGGAAGATGGTTCTAATTCAGTTAATGATGACCAGATACAAGTTTTAAACTATAGTAAGCATTCCTTGTTATTCTTACCTGTAGTAAGGATTGAACCTGCAACCACCAGATAATTTTATTCAGAAGCACTTTTCAACCAAATGCCTTATTATCTGTTGTGGCAGTCAAGTCCTGTTTTTATTTTAATCTTTTAAGGGGAGAGATGGATAATGTGACAGATGGATAATGTGACACATTCATATAATTATGTTATCAACATTTAACTTATTAACATCAACACAAACAGAATCTATTTTAGCATTTCTAAAAGTAATTGGATGGTTACACAGATCTGGTATTATGAGCTGACCAAGTCTGTCTGTACAGTTTTGAATCACATCAATTCTAAGTTAATTTTTGTGTAAATTGGTTAGTTTCAGCATGACACACTAAGGTGAACAAACAAATTTAGTGATAGTAGCTTTTATACAGACGTGGGAGAAACAAACAAACAAACAAAAAAAAACTCTTTTTTTTATTATTGTCACAAATTTTAATGAAACTTTAATGGCTTGGACACACATAGGAAGTGATTATTTTTATTGATTATTGCTGTCAAAGTTCCCATAAAAGTTAATTTTTTAAAATGAAAATTCTCAGAAATATCAAAAAATAAAATATTTCTAAAAGAATTTTCTTTTTTTTGATTTGATATCCTAATTTGCGATCAATTAGTCTTTTGCAATTGATTTTTAGCAAAAAGTAATAGAAATTTGACAACAATAATCAAAGAAAAATAATCACTTCCTACATGTGTCTAAGCTACTAAAGTTTACTTAAAAATTTGTGGTAATAATAAAAAAGGATTCACTTTTTTTCAGTTTTTCTTTTGTCCAATACTTTTTCTTTAGTCCAATACTGTAAAATCAGAATCAAATCAAAATCCAAATTATCTGAAGAGAAAAGCTTAATTTTGGTTTGGTATATCTGTTTAACAGCATACTAACTCCTTATGGGTTATTTAATGCCAAAATTTGATTAATTTATAAACTTAACATAACTATATTTTCAATATTCCTAGCATTTTTTTTTTAAATTATGCTTCTATTTTATCTAGAATCATTTATTTGCACACTGTTATATGGTTTCATGCCTTCCTATGGAATTTTCAATCTTTATTTGATAGGACACTAAAAAGTACAACCACTCCAGAGTGGAGCTGAAAGTAATGGCAATAACTGGAGCCTCACCACTGAATGTAATGTTCTACTGAGTGCCCACATGAGAGAAAAAGTTCTATTCCTCTGTAGAAGATATGGTTAGAATATTCTAAACGTCACTGACAAGAGCAGGCTTAAATTTATTTATGGAATAATGTTTTTGTCTATTTCTACAATTCCTTAATGAAGGGTGTCATGTTCCCCTTTGTTGTCAAATGGGCCTATAGTGTATAATAAATTAGTGTATATTTTGTATTTTTATTTCATCTATGTTTCACTTTATTCGCAACAAACTAAAACCTAAAGTCTGAAGAGCAGATGCAATGCTATGGAACAAAATAGAATGTAAGCGTAACGTTACTCTTTAAAACACGACACAAAACAGCTCTGGTGGTTTCCAAATACAAAAGTTTATTTGTGGTCAGCAACATTTACAGCAGCCGTCAAAAAGAGAGAGCGAGTAAGAATGAGTTAACTGATTTAGATAGACAGCGAGAATAACTTGTGGAAGATAGAAAATGTAAACAGAAATTTCTTTGTTGACCCAGCCGATTAAGTTGTAGTTCTGCATGTGTGACTTACTCGGGGTCCCATCTGATTTCTCCGTATGTTCCATCTCCAACTTTCTTACTGACCGACCCCATTTTCAAAATCTTATATATTTTCTTAAAATTATTCCCATAAATAATCTATTAATCAAATGTAATCACTAAAACTTTTTAGTGACATGTCGTTGCTAAATATCAGCTGACATCCACCAAAATGTTTATCTTTAATATTTCACTTACAGATGATTCTAAAACAAACCTATCACACTTACTTTGACAAGATTGACATATTTATGTATTTACTGACCCCTCTGTATGGGCAGGATGTGACACAAGGTCAATTCTTAAGCAGAGCTTAACAGGTTTTAATTTAGTTTTCCTTCTCCTTGACTGGTTGCCTAACCCAGTTTGCCCTACTATTTACCCATAGTTGAAAGGTGAATAATAAGATTCATACCCTTCCCAAGGGTATTAGTGCTATGTTAAATGCAATTAGCTTTGTCAAGGATTTGAACTTGTGTTACCATGTCCATCTCCTATGATGATAATCCTAACACTACGGGCACCTCCATGACGTGTAAGCAAAACAAAGTCTATGCAAGTCCTGACCATTAGAAATCAAAAACCTGGAACTATGAACTTAAAGTTTTAGCTAGCACACAATTCATCACTAAAACAACTAAAATCCCTAATCATTTTACAGAGAGAGAGAGAGAGAGAGAGAGAGACTTATTTAAGCAGATCAACCCAAAAAGGACAAAAGAAAAACAGTATGTGACAAGGTACATCCACATTTGAGGAAGTTTATAATCTACACACCTATGTGGTGGTATGTAGCATCACAGTTCTCATATAAGAAAATGGACATAGCAAACAGAGTTCAAATCCTGGTCAAAACTGTTTGTTTTTTACTTTGCTCTAATCTCCTTAGAAATTCATGAACCTTATCTCTTTTTCCTCCCACTGTGAGTAAATAAAAGAGCAGACTGGGCTCTTTAGCTTTAGAAAGGCAACTAATCTAGGAGAAGGAAAACTCATAATTCAAACCAGCATTACTCTGCTAAAAAATTGACCCTGTGTCATATCCTACCTATGGCGAAGGGAATTGAGTAAATGTATATGGTTTATTTCATATTCTAAAAATAAATTGGTTTTCTCTCTCTCAATGTAAAAAAGAGTTGTCCCCCCCCCCATACTTGGTTTTACAGAGCACTTTTGCAACGTGCATTTTACATCTACAGCACTCTTTCCTCTACAGTACCTGTAATTTTAGAAGTTGCCTTACAAAAGCACAACAGTGTTCAATCTCATCAAGTTAACAATATGGTCATCTAACGTAAATACAATATGAATTTATACTGTATTTATAATAGGTAGCATTCTTACATCTTTGTTAATTTTCATAGTATGTCAACCCATTTGGGGTTATTTTATGCCCAGAAGTTAGAGAATTGCATTCATTGTACAGTTATATTTACATTTTTTGAGTAGTTTGAGTTTTGTTTTGGCATATCAACTTCTGTGGGTCATTTAATGCCAAGAAAGAAGACAAAACCAATCTAACCTATGTGGGGTACGGGTTTTTATGATTGTACTTGATTATATTTGGCCAGATTTTGGTGAAAAGGTTGATTTGGTCTAATTTTGGTGAAAAGATGTTTTTTTTTTGTATATCAAGTATTCCTATCTAATACAAATAATTCTCAAACAGATCTATTTGACCCATAGATGGGACCCAAACAAGTACTACTACTATAGGTCATAGTGGACCTGAGAGTAATGGTAATGTAAAAAAAACTAAAATAGCATAAGTATATATAAGGTGTGTATTTAATTTTGTACTGCTATATATTCATATTTGTAGTAACAATTTCACTCATACTAAAATAAAAAAAAAATTTAAAAAATTAAAAATTGGACTAAAACTAATTTTTACAACCTGTCATCTACATGGGTTTAAAATCCCAATATAATTTTAGCCATTGTAATTTTAAGATCACACACTGTCAGACTAACCTACTGTTAGTGTTTTAATGGCATCAAAAGCAATGCCAAATTTTATGGAAATCAGTCATCTTTATCTTCTTAGAAGGAAATTTGATTTCCATTTCCTGCATGTTCATTATCTAATATGCATTGATATTCAAGGTATTTTACAGGTACAATCAGGTGATTAGCTATTGGATTATTATAGGTATTTATCTTATCTAACCAGCTGTGCTCAGGTCAAAAAGATAAAAATCAATAACACTGTGTAACAGAGATTTTGTTCGTGGATAGTGTGTTATTTCTTAATTGTTTATACTGTAAAAGTATAAAAAAATGGCCATTATTTGCTTCCAAATTTGCTTTTCTGTCCTGGATAACACTATGTAAGATAATTTTGTTCCTAGATAGTACGTCTTTTTTCTTAATTACTTAATATTGTAAAAGTATCAAAAAAATGGCCTATATTTCCTTCCAAATTTGCTTTTTATGTCCTGGATAATAAAATTTAGAAATTAAACTATTTTCTATATAAAAATACATTAAATTTTAACTTTTTTTTTTTTTCACATAAAGTCTAAATAAAACAAATCAAAATTTACATGTTTTTATACTAAAGTTATACAAAAATGTTTAGAAGTGGTTATATTTTTTAGAGAATTGCAACTGTAATTGAAATCCCTTTCATGAATCTTAGCTCCTAATTGAGTCTATCATATTTTTATTAGATTCTCCTTTATAACAGCATTCCATGTCCAGTATATCTTGGTGGAAGTGCTCTCCTTGTTCTTTTGTTGTATGCTGCCAAGATCAGCATCAATATTATGGAACTTTTAGGAACATCCTGCAACCCATTTTGCCAAAGTCTGAACTATAACCAATTCAACAGAATTTGTCAGCCTTGTGATTGCTCAAGAAATATTAAACAACAGCAACAAATCTGTTCCAGGATTCTTTTCCTTCTTACCAAATTTCTTGAAAAATTCTATGCATTCCACCTCATCATTGGTGATATTATAAAAGACACCAGCTTTAAGGGGTAAATTTTAAAATTCTATTACCCAGATGACAAAATCAGAATAGATCTTTCCATTTACTTTAGATATAAGCAATTGAGAAATAACATTTTCTGCCCAGGAAAAAGAAAAGTAAAACATTTTGTTGCATAATGTGATCAGATATTCAAAGATTAATGATACCAGATTAAGTACAATTGATAGATGATTATAGAATTTTTTTAAAATACTTACTGGCCTTCTTATGTAATTTCTTATGCTCATCCCAATTTTTTCTAAAACACTCCTGAAAAAGATTTAAAATTTCGTTAAAAAAAAAAGTCATTTTTATAACATAATTTGCTCTAGAAGTAAAATACAAACTTAAAATTAGTGGACGGATTGATTTTAATGTCATGTCAACCCGTCTAGGGTTATTTTAAGCCTAAAGGTTAGGAAACAGAATTCATATTTACATTTTTTTGTGTAAATTTTTCATAAGGATATTTTTGCACACAGCCTTATCAAATATAAATGATATTTTAACAGATCTATTTGACCCATAAATGAAACATGTACTGTCACTCCAGGTTAGAGTCAACCTAGGAACAATAGCAATGAAGAAGTTACTCCATATTCCTCAGAACTCCAGAACTGGAGCCTCATCATCAGATGCACTTTAGTGTCATACGCAGGACAAAATGATTGGGAAGAGTTTGTTTGTCCCACAATCAATGGCCAAATGATTTGGTCTACCGCTACCAGATAGGATATGCATACATACTGGAACCTGTGGTACAGTTTTAAAAGAGAAAATATGTTCGTTCTTTATCAAAAAAGTAGGTCTGTCATCAAGATGGGTCTGCAATAACCAGTAGGAAGCCATGTTGCTGCTAGACACAACTAATTGCACAGCAATTAAATTGCCAAACTTGAAAAAAACGAAACAAAAAAAAAAAAAAAAACAAACAAAAAAACAAAAAAAAATTTAAAAAAACAAAACAAAACAAAAAAAACCAAATTATTTGTGCTGTTAAAATAATTGTTCACAACTAAAAATCCTTAATAGGTTTTATAGATAAATCAAGCTGGAGATGTAAAATAATTATACAGCCTTAAAGACAAAAAACAAAAATGTTTAGATAGACAAATCTTAAGTATCACCAGCTTTACTCTACTTGAAAAAGATGATGTTGCATCACTTCCTGTAACAAAGGGATTAGATAAATACAGACTTGAAGTCATAACGATGTGAAAACAATTATTGCTATTAAATAGAAATGGTTATTTGAAACAATATAATTATATATAAATTATTTGTATTATGAATAGTTGAAATTTACTATACTTTTTGCTTAGATGTGGCACAGTCACATGAAAGAGGCATCCAACGAGACCCGAACTCAATTGTAAAGGTTTGGTAGGCTAGCTTGCTAACCATTACCCCAGTCAAGGCACCCTTGCTTAGATGCGCCACAAGGCTGTATGAATGAGGCACTCAGTGAGACTCAAACTTACTTGTGTAGGCTTTGCGAGTCTCACTTGCTAAGCATGACACCACCCAAGGTGCCTGTATTAAGAATAGTTATTTGAAGATATGATTGTTTACTAAGGATTATTATAATTATATCATTAATTGCTTGAAAAGAAAAATGAAAAAGAAAAAAAAACTTTGGCATTAAATAACCCAATAAGGGTTGACAAGCACTAAGAAAAACCAACCAATTTTTATTCATTTACTCTTGTCAAAATGTTGAAGCTATTTCTTCCAACATCTACAAATATCTATTAGATTTGCTAACCTTCTCAAGGCAGACAAAATCTTTTATTCAATCTACTGGACTATGTGGTTCCCATTCTTCAATCTAACATCTTTCCCAGGGAAAACTTTGGCCTTTTATCTAATCTACAGGGAAAGATGGTTCTCTCTCATCGCCAAAACTAAGGGGGATAATCCATACCAAACTTAAGCCATCATTCTTCCACTGCTTATCAGATTTGCATCAAATGACCATCCATGAATGAATGATGTCAAAATGATCCTATTTTTTCTTAAGGATATCCTGCTAACCAGATTAGTTCTAAAATGTAATAAGATTGATTGATTCCTTATTTTATGTGTAGAGGTTAGGGAATTGAGTACATTGTATATTAATATTTACATTTTTTATGAAGTTGTTTGTTTTGGTACAGTTATATATCAAGTATTTCTTTCTAATTTGCACACAGTTGTATACTTTCAAATATCCCTATCTAATACTAATAATCATACGTTTCAAGTAATTATTTCATTTAATAATAGTCATTTGATTGCACAAAATTATAATTTTAAATAACTAATAATAATATTCCTTAAACAATAGGTTTAAGTAATTATTCCTAACACAAATAATTTATAATCATATAGCATCAAGTATTCCTACTGAATATGAATAACTTTCAATGAGATCTATTTTTGACTAATCCTATTTACCAACTCCTCCGCTTGGGCAGGATATGACACAAGGTCAATTTTTAAGCAGAGTTTAACAGGTTTGAATTCAGAGTTTTCCTTCTCCTAGACTAGTTGCCTCACCAAGGCTGAAGAACCCAGTCTGTCCTACTATTTACCCATAGCTGGAGGGAGAATAATTGGATTCATACCTTTCCCAAGGGTATTAGTGCTACGTGAAATGCAATCAGTCTCGTCCAGGATTTGAACTCGTGTCGCCATGTCCATTTCCAACGACGATAACCATTACACCACTATTTTTGACTAATGGATGAAACCCTAACAGGTATAATCTAGGGTTTTATGGCATATCAACTATTGCTGGTTTTTTAATGCCAAATCCTCTTTATACATATATATCGAATATATGATTTCTAAACACATTTTGTAGATACACACTATTAAATGATCAAACAGTTCTATTTCAAACAATTCAGTTTAGCGTAAGTACACAGTTTAGTTCTATTTGATGCATACATAGTATCCTATCAGGTGCTACCACTCCAAGCTCAGAGTGGACCTGGGAGTGAGGGAAATAAAAGAGTACTGCACATTCCCCAAAACTCCAGCATTACTGGAGCCTCACCATCAGATTGTTTAGTGTCATATCTAGGACACTCATTTGGAGGAGGGAGGTGACTTACTCCTATGCAAAGATGCAGCTGACTGCGCTAACCACTTCAAGGTCAGAGTGGACCTGGGAGTAATGGTTTTAAAAAAAAGAGAGAACTTTACACTCCACTGAGCTCTAGAATCGGAACCTTTCCATCAGATGCAGTAGAGTGTTTTACCCAGAACACCCTCTTTTGCATGTATGTGTGTGGGGAGGGGGGTCTGATACCCCTTCCCCTGGGCAGAGGATACAGTCAACATATTCACATATTCTAAGACCCTCCAGCAAGGCTATACTCACCAGAATAGTTTTAAAAATGTAATAATTTACAAATTACGGCTGCATTTTCTACAATAAAAATCTGTACAATTTTTATAGGATAATCTCAATAGATTATTCATCAGTTAGATAAAATTAAACTTTACAAAGACATTTCAAGACTGTAAAATATTTAATGGGAGTGAAAAAAAAAAAAAAGAAGTGATTAACAACAGGTGAGTAACAATACAGGAATACTCAACACTTGTACCCGGTTATGGCTAACGGAATCAGAACAGGCAATCCCGTGGATTCAATAAAAGACGTAGTTCCGTGAAGGTTCCCGAGTTCGACAAACACCTGAAGAAGGCTGGAAGACATATCAGCCAAAACATTGTGGAAATAACAATAAAGATGAAGACAATAGTCCGAAAACCCTTAATGATAAAAATCACCAAGCTTCGTCTCAGAAATTTAGACAACTAAAAGTGAATGTTTTTGATTTCTTTGTTTAATGGTATATCAACCATCATGGGTTATTTCAATACCAAAAGCATTCTTGTTGAAGAAAAAGCAATGATACTATTCCTAAGGGTATTAGCCGAAAAGAGAATGTAATAGCCCAGCATATTACCCACTACACAACAGGGACTCCCTGGTGTAATTCGGTATGACTACACACTTTTGAAACCCTATTTTAAAAATGTAAATAATAATTAAAAACACTTTTTGTGGGGTGGAAGTAAGGGTGCTAAAAAAAAAAAATTTTTTAAAATGTAAAAGAAAAAAAGTTTCATGGTACTTTATTCCACTTGGAACTTCACAGAAGTAAACTCCATTGATTAAAAAAAAACAAAAAACTTTTTTTTCATAACAAAACCCAAGGAAAAAAAAAGGTTTTAAAAAAGCTTTAATAGTGTGTTCTTAAATTTCTTTAAAATTCCTAGTTGATAGTGCTTAGAATAGGATGACTATATTTACGAAGAGGGGTAAGATCCCACCCCCCAAAAGGGGGTATTCTGAGTATGATATTAAACTACATCTGATGGCGAGGCTCAAGTTCTGGAATTCTAGGGTGGGTGAACATTACTTCTTCATTACCATTACTCCCATGTCCACCTTGACCCAGAGTGGCAGTACCTGTTAAGGTCCCATCTATAGGTCTAATTACCTTTAACAGACTCTGAAAACATCTGGTTTCTTTAAAAGTTGTTTTTTGTTGTTGTTTTAAATCTAATGACTTAGAGAAAGGTATTGTCTGGTTTTGTTTTTTTGGTCTACTAGTTGTTAAACCAATTGTAAATTACTTCACAATAAAGAAATTCTAAATTAGAAAGAAAATGGCTTCTGATAAGCTGATTAAAGTCAAGTCCGATGCCATTTCCCATTGACTAAAAATGTTAAATTCTTAATATAAAATACTGTGTCTTTTCAAATGTTTTAAATCAAAAAATGCAACCACCAGACTAAAAATGAATAACAATAACACCTTACAAATAATAATTTTTAAGTGTCTTTCTTTTTTTTTTATTAAATGTTCATCATATACAAAAGGCTTTTTAAAAATATTTTCAGAAGATTTAGCATCTTTATCATTAGCTATATTGTTCTAAATACATGCATCTGACTTCATAATTTTTGTGCTGTCAAGTCATACAAAAAAGTATGTTTTTTATTTTTAACGACAATAGCTGCTTTTGAATTTTGATTTTATATTTTAATTCCCACATTTTGAGCCAAATGTAAAAAATTAATGAAACCAGATACAGGCTTCAGTTCTTGCCAATATATCAAAGAGCTTGGCATCAGGGGGCTGTCCACTTACATAACACCTGTCCCTTCATCTAAAAGAGCAAGGGGATCAAGTTCATTGCCTGATGTACCTCCAAAGAATGGAATGCTGATGGAAACCAAGAATATCTAGCATTGCTTTCAACCTTGCATTTGTGTGTAGGAGAGCTTCAATTGATAAATTTGACCTTGTGTCACATCATGGCAGAAGAGCAAGGTAAATACTTTAACAGTACCTACTAGTATACAACAAAATCTCTCTTAAAGAATAGAAATAAAAAAAAAATCTCTTCAAAGAAAGAAACATATTTAAGAGTAACTTTAAACAAGAACTAAGTAAAGTTTAGATTTAATTTCAATTTTCTTTTTTTGTAAGTTCAAATTAATAAATTTAATCTTTTTTTTAAAGATGACAAAATAAAACTGGTAATATAGAAAAATAAACTTTAACCAAACATTAATTAGCAGACTTGGAAAATACTAGACTAGTTGGGCATCTCACTTGGTGTAATGGTTAGCAAACTAGATGAGTAGACAGACCATTATTAGTTTGAGTCTCACTTGGTGCCTCGTATTTCTGGTCTTGTACCACAACTAAACTAAGCTTACTTAAATACTAGACAAGTTGGTACAAATTTAAAAGTCATTTTTTTTTTAAATTAAAGAATACATATTATTACGTGTCACCGTGTCAAAATTAATGTTAAAAAAGATTGATTTTATTATCCCTCAATATTAAAATAAGCTTGTCACAAACTTAATGTTGATATTTAAAAAAACACCACAAAAAAACAATGTTAAAAATCATTAATATTAAGAAATATTTGATATTAAAAAAAAAAAACAGAAAACAAAAAGACAAAAATAAAATCCATAGTCAAAATAATTTCAAAAGTCCCAAGTTACAAAAAAAAATTTAAGTGGGTTTCGTTTTTCAAAAATTCCTTAAATGATATATATATATATATATATATATATATATATATATTATAAACACTTTTATGTGATAGTCAATATTTTCATTTATTTTTCATTCTATTAAATATAGGTTTAATGAGGATAAAAAGCGGTCCTTCGTAAAATATACAAGTTTGATTTTACCAATCCTCAAACTTTTTTTAATGAAAAACAAGAAAAAAGCTTACAATAGATTTAATATCAACATTTTAATGAGATAAAGATGTCTTAATTGTCTTTTTCTTTTGAAAAAAAAAAGAAGCAATTAAAATATATTCAAAGTAATTAATTTAAAAGTCTCTAGACTAAAAAAAAAAAGATAAAGAAAAAAATGGGTATCATTATGAAAAATATTTAATTTCAATCCCTCAAAAAAATTAAAATTAAATATTAAGTTACATTCGATATTTTTGTGTATTTTTGATTCTATCAAATAATTATAAATTCTAAAAAGAATATTGAAGTACTTATAAAGAAAACAGGTCCCTTGTGGAATGTGATGCTTAATAAAGAATGTTTTGACGTCAAGTTATTTTTTTTTCACCACGCCTGTTGTGACAACATAAGTCTTATACTTTCTTCACATTGTCTTCGATCGAATACACTGAAGTGTATATATATATATATATATATATATATATATATATGGGGTGGTCAGAGAATATACCTAGAATCCCTGTAAATGACAAGGAAAGGGTATTTATTTCTCATTACCGTCATTTACGACAGTCGCAATGCAGATCAACTTTTTTATAGCTCTGCCAGTAATCCAAAACCTCAAGTTCTTAAATGAGACATAAAAATTGCTTTATCGTAATAGGGACTGAGTACAAGAAGAAAAAGTTTTTTTTCCCCTCAAATCCTATAAAATTTGAAAAAAAAATGTCGATTTTTAAAATTAAATTGATTCTTTTTTTCTCGAACTAAAATTTATTTTAGTTGCAGATTAGTTACTTTTTCATTCCTTTTTCTTTTAGGTGGAAGGTTTAGATACGAAAAAAATATTTGGGGTCAGCGTGCGCCCTTATATAGAAAAGACGAAGGAAGGTATGTAATGGAATGGGGATATTTTTTTCATTATATCGAGACTATTATTTTAAATTTTGGACAGCAACATCTCTTTTGACTTTAATTATCTAAGAAATCTTTTATACAAAAATTAACACTAAATTACATGGGCGGAAATAACTTTAAAAATTAAAAGAATGAAATTTCAAAAGTAGACTTTTTTTTCTACCACTACTTGTCTTCAGTACGTTTAACGAATAAGTGGTCACGTGACCATACACGCCTTAGCAGTAGTGTGTACGTCTGTTTAGACTGGTCTTTCGTTTGATTGTTTTGCTTTTAAGCATTTTAGAGGTGGGGTGGGATGAGAATTTTATTAAAAAATTATCTAAGTTTCAGTTGACTTTAAAAAGGGGGAAAAAATCCATTTTTTTTTTCTATTTCATTTTTTAAAAGAAATACTAAAAAAGAAAAAAAGCTAACGTTAGCAATTTGTAACATGAAATAAAGTGAAATATATTTTTTTAATGATTAAAACACTATTAGTAATAATAATAATAATTTAAAAAAAATTGGTTTCCCTTAGAAATAAAAATAAATTAAAAAGTAAAGAAATATCTATTAAAAGAATTTCCGATTTAAGAAGACCCTTCTCGTCCAGTAAACTAATAACTTATAATTGCTTTTAAAGGGTAAATACAATAGCCATAGAACTACAAATAAAAAAGTTAAATCCACAAAAAAAGTTAACCTAGAAAATTAGATAAGTATAAGACATTTTTATAAACCGGACTCTAAAAAAAAACTTTAAAAAACACACGTCCATCAACGAAAAGGTCCACATGACAATCGGTGCTGAATAGGTACAAAAAAAAAATGGAGAAATAAAGGTTCGTGCAATTATTTAGAGAAACGTTAAAAACCGACCTGATTACAGAAAAACGAGCCTACAATGCCAAGTTTTATACAGGTGGGGCACTGGAGCCGGGCTTCAGTGTTGCAACCAGGTGTTTCACAAACTCGTGCGGCCGGACTGGTAGCCGCCATGTTGAATGTGGAGTAAAATGGAAGAGAGGCGCCAGAGGTCAGCAACAGAAACGAGGCTGTGACCCCCGCCCTCATCAAATTCTCCTTTCCTCCCTTTTTCTTTGTTGTTCTTTTCCTTTTTTTTTTTTACTGTATTAACCGGTGTTGAAGACGCTATTTTTTCTTAATCCTGAAATAAGACTTGAACTTTTAACCTTTCCTTTTTTAAAAGGCCAATATTGTAATTAGATTTATTTATTTTTTAATTTTTCAAGTCAAAATTAGAGTGCGTCCTTCCTTGAGGACAGTGTGTCTTTGGCACCGGGGAAATGCAGGACACATTTCGGTCACCCGTGTGTCCAGGGTCTAAATTAAAAAGACGTCGAGATAGATATAATTGCAAATACGTTTGGGTTATTAAAAAAAATTATGTGGTATAATGTTTTACAAGCTAGATTTGCAAACCATTTTTTGTGAGGTCGATTCTCACTGGGCGCCCCATACTTCCAGCCTTGTACCACAACTAAGCTAAGCTTAATAATAAAAAAAAAAAAAAAAGACATGCAGCGTAATGGTTAGGAAGCTAAATTAGAAGACCATTGTTCATGAGTTCAACTTTCACTGAGTGTCCAGTACTTTTGGTCTTGTGCTAAGCTTTGTAAATAACTATCTAAAAAAGATGCTTACACAAAAGACAGTGTAGCAGGTCTGAAATTTTAACCCAGGTGCTGAGCTGGTGAAGTACATTCATATTTTTAAAAAATTCGACCAAAAAATTAGATGTTTTTTTTAGTTTTCAAATTAAAAATGAACTACAACCCTTTCACTAAACTAAGGCTCAAACCTTTTACTTGATGCGCTCCTTGTAACCAAATTTAATTTTTATTCACTCCCAAATAAATTAATTGAATATTAGATTATAAAACATAACTGATTTATCAGTGTTGAATACAATTTACGTGAGAAAAGAATCAGTAAACAATAAATGCAAACGCCCCTTTAATTCTTGAACTATTTTTTAAAGAATGATGGATTTGATGGACACTAAGATCATATCAGGTTGTAGGTTTGTAAGTTTGAGCCACAAATCTCTACATTCTATATTCAAAGAGTTCTTTTTGCTAAGTAAATAATGCACACCCCTAAACCCAGATTTCATAATGTACAAATTTGGAAAATCTAGTCAAATGGGTTCGACAATTGCACAAAGGTTGGGATATTTTGCTGCCGTTTTTTCTTCATCCAGTTCAATTCCTTTAAATATATATATAGATCTCATTTCAAGATCAAAAGACATTTTAATAAATTCTTCTAAAGATGTCACTTTCCACATCAACATCAAATGGAAAACTAATCCATTCAGGAATTTTTATGTTTAGAAGATCTTTGAATTGAGCATTGAAGTCTTCTTGCAAATTCTTAACGTGGTCTGCATAGACATGTGGTGCATAGAAGATTTGTTATTTCAAGAACGAAAGAAGAAAGGAAGGAAAGATACGATGATACCTTTTAAGTTTCAATTTTATTTTTGGGTTTCATACGGCCACGCTATAGTGAGGAAATGTTTTCCTGGACTATTAGAAACGGTCACATCTCCCAAACAAGGCATTGAAAAATATTAGTCATTTTTGATGGGTGATAAGTCCAAAGTCCATGGTTATGTCCAGTGGGTATTAGTAATACTTGTTTTGGTGGTGTCAGTTTGCTATAGGAGAGTCATTTCTGGTGAATTGTGAGTTTGAAGGTTGGGCTTGTCTACTGGAGAGAGAGTGAGCCAGCATGCCACTTAGCAGACACGTAGTGTTTCCCACCAGCAGCAAGAAAGAAGTAGTTCATTCTAGTTCAAGTGGTCACAAATAAATAAGAAAGAGTTTCTCTTTAGCACCAATAAGTCTTGTCTTTTAAACGTGCGCGGATCTTGCTTCCTGTCTGAGGTTTCTGAGAACTGCCACATTTTGGGATTTATTTTATTTTATTTTGGTTTTGATTTTTTGGACTATTGTCCTCATCTTTACTGTGGTAAGTTGAAACACAGTGTTTCAGCCACTGTATCCTCTGGCCTTTCTCTGGGGTCTCTTGTTTATCTGGGCATAGAAATGATTCAACCTTGGAAATCATTTTTAAAGTTTGACTGTTGACCAAACAAGGTATTCAAGAACTATAAAGATCTTATTCAAATAATGATGTCATTGTTTTTCACATCTATTAATCTAAGAAGCATTGTAAGAAATTTCATGAGAAGTGTGAGGAATGTGAAATGTAAAATCCAATGGCATCAGTCATTCTTGATTTTTTTCTTAAAGTAATTTATTTTAAAAACAATTTGATTTGGCCTTTTCAATTATTGGTTCTCAGATTGTATTCATTTCTATACTTGGTCTACTCAAGAGGTCAACATAGCCTAACATAGTACTTGAATGCCTCGTTTGATCAACAGTCAAACTTAAAAAATGATTTCCCAGGTTGAATCATTTCTATGCTCAGATAAACTAGGGACACCTGAGGAAGGCTGGAGGATACTGCGGCCAAAACATTGTGATTCGACTCACCACAAATATGAGGACAACAGTTTAAAAAATCACAACTAAAATAATGCATATCAAGTTTCATCTAAAAAATTCAGACAGAATATTTTATTTATTTTTAAAAATTTTTTCTCACCTCAACAGACAAACAAATCATTATTTAAAAATACAGACTAGTAAATTCACTCTATGTAGACCCCCTATGTTTTTATTCACCCTTTCAAAATCTAATTCACTACCAGGAGTCTATATGGAATACTTTGAGAAGTCCTGGTTTAGGTAGTATAATTATCAATATGGCTGAGTTATTTAAAGAATAAATAAATCTGCTTATAAAAAAGATAGTTTTATCAGGTCTGAATTTTAATGTCTGTGTTGGGTTGTATGTTCACATGAAAAAAATCAACCGGTAAAGTGAGATATTTTTTAGCTCACTCAAATCAATAACCAGTCTGTTTGATTGTTGCCCAGTCAGCTGGGGCTGTAGAATACACCTACTGCTTCTCTGTAGAGGGGAAAGTCCTAGCCCCACCCACCCAACGAGTGTCCTGGATATGACACTAAACAATCTGGTGGTGATGTTTTAATAATACTGGGGAATGTGGAGTAGACCTTCATTGCCATTGCTCCCAGGTCCACTCTGACCCAGAGTGGTAGCATCTGATAGTGTCCTATCTATGGGTCAAATAGAACTATACTGTGTCCTTATGCTAAACTGAATTGCTAGAAATGGAACTGCTTTTGTATGCTAACCTGAATTGTTTGAAATAGAACAGTTTATATGTTTAAAAATGGATTTGGTATTAAATAACCTACAATGGTTGATATGCCATAAAACCAAACCAAACCAAACCAAACCTGTTTGATTGATTTTAATGGCGTGTCAAACTATCTGGGGTTATTTTATGCCTAGATGCTAGAGAATTGCATACATTGTACATTTATATTCACCTTTTTTTGTCTAGTTTCTTAAGAGTTTTTTGCATTTAGTAATATGATATCAAGTATTCCTGATACAAATAATTTTAAGCAGATTGTATTTAGTTATAATATTGACCTTTTAAAACCCAATGTATTGATAAAATTCAAAATCATTTTAAGCATAATCTCAAAGAGATTTATTTTTAAGTAGTCATATTGGCAGATCTTAGAATACATTGTATCCTCTGCAGAGGAGTGTCCTGGGTATGACACTAAATTGCATCTGATGGTGAGGCTCCTGTTTAGGATTTTTGGGGAGTGTGGAGTACCCCTTCATTGCCAATAATCTAAGGACATCTCAGAGTGATTTGGGTCTCATCTATGGGTCAGATTTATTTGATCCATAGATGGGACCCTAATGTACCCTTTGATTATTGAATGTTTCAATCAATAAATAAGAACAAAGAAAAGAAGATCTAATTATTTTCTTTTTAACAAAACAAAATAAAAATGAAATAAATATCCTGAAAAGCATTTTACTCTATTGGAATACCCATTATTTCTTATCAATTAAGTTAATTTTAGTCCGACACAAGGCCCTGAAAATTGGGCACCAGTAAAGTCTAAACACATTACAGTCTAGCCATTTCTCCAAAATCAGACAATAAGAACTATTCATTAAACTTTACTTCGTCTGGTACAAGGCTATATTGTTGGAGCACTTTGTCTATAATTTTTATACAACTGTATACATTAACCTTAATTTCCTAATAATTTTTGGCATGAGTATCCACTTATGATCCAGTGGTGAGGCTCTAGTTTTGGAGCTCTGGTGAGTAGGAAATCACTCTTTCATTACTCCCAGGTCCACTCTATGAGTCAAATAGATCTGTTTGAAATTATGCTTGAAATAATTTTGAACTTCATTAATACAAGGATCATTAAATAAGTTTCCCGACTTTTTCCATATCGGCACTTTTATTGATAGTATACACATGAAGCTCTAGTCCCCTTCGAAGTAATCTCCTCCGGCTGCAATGCACTTGTTGTACCGTTCCAACAACTTCTGCAAGCCCCCATGGAAGTCCTCTTGTGTGAGCTTGTCAATGACCTTCATCACAGCCTCTTTCATCTCCTCAATTGTCTCATAATGACAGCCTCTGAGCTTAGGGAATAACCAAAAGTCACAGGGAGCAAGGTCTGGACCAAAGGGAGGGTGATGAACTGTCTTGATGCCCATCTTGCTCAAATAGTCAGTCACAAGGATGGAATTGTGGACTGGTGCATTGTCCTGGTGGAAATGCCACTGACCCGATTTGAAGAGCGCTGGCCTCTTTCAACGGAATCTCTTCCTGAATTCCCTTAAAACCTCAACATAGTAACCCTAACCCTAACTGTTTGGCCAATCAACTCTGATGCTCGATTCATGCAAGTTGGTCCAAAAGCAGTCTGAAGCATTTCATACATTTCTGTGGCCTTTTTTCCAAGTTTAAAACAGAATTTTATTGCATATCATTCTTCTAAAGTGTCCTCATGTCCAGATTGGATTTTTGAAATTCACCAGCTGTGACAATCAGGCTTTAGTAGTGTGTATTCCAATTCCTGCTGTAGCTGTTCATTTGAATCTGAAATCATAAAAATTGGTCAGTCATCTCATAAGATGTATAGCAATAACATACTGAATTTTCAAGAGTCTATGACAATTTTAAATGCCTGTACAAAAAAGTCTGGAAACTTATTGAAGGCACCACATACATTACAACTAAGTATGAAGTGTTTACCTGTTTAAAATGATTGTGAACTTTATTGATAGATTGGCTCTTAAAACATTGATATTTCAACTAAGTATGCAGTATGTTTAAAATGATATGAAGTACAATTAATTGCTTGCAAATTATTAGTATTAGATAGTTTATTTAAAACCATATAATTGAGCTTGAATTATTTGGTTTGGTTTGGTTTTGTCACATATCAACCATTGTTAGTTATTTAATGCCAAATCCTGTTTTTACATATATATCAAATATATGATTTGTAAAGACATTTTGTAGATACACACAGTTAAATGATCAAACAGTTTTATTTCAAACAATTCAATTTAACATAAGTCATTTTTTTGCCCACAGTTTAAATGTCAAACAGTTCTATTTCACCCACAGATAGGACCCTATCAGGTGCTATGTAGCGAGAGAGGAAACTTACCTCCTGGATCAAAATGTGTAAGACTATGCCTTGGGTGTCAAGCACTAGAAAATATGTCCACTTCAGGCGGCAGAAGTCATAGTGGGCCGATCTCGTCTCTTGTGAGAAGAAATCTACCACGTATGTAAATTTCAAAAGGTGGGAACTTGCATAAAAGAGTATGCCAGCAGCAGGAGCGGGTTGTTGTTGTTCTTTGGGAACTGCTTTTTTTGACTGACAGAACGAATGAGTTGACGAGAGGTGTACTGAGGAAGGGCTGCCAGTTGCACGTGATATTTTTTTTGTCAACTGAGGCTACCCAATTGTTTGGAGACTGGGCTACTGCTCTGTTGTATATTCATATGACGACACAATAAAGACGAGCGACACAGTCTTTAGAAAAATATACCTCTCACTTTATTTGAAAGGGTTGTGTGTGAGAGGGAGTTGGAGACTGAACAGAACTGCAACATATTGACCCCCACTCTATTGGCCATAACCGCGTTTGCATTTCACATAGCACTAATACCCTTGGGAAAGGTATGAATCCAATTATTCTCCCTCCAGCTATGGGTAAATAGTAGGGCAGACTTGGTTCTTTAGCCTTGGTGAGGCAACTAGTCTAGGAGAAGGAAAACTCTGAATTCAAACCTGTCAAACTTTGTTTAAAAATTGACCTTGTGTCACATCCTGCCCAAGTGGAGGAGTTGGTAAATATGATAACCACGTTTCTTTCCCGTTCTCCTGGGCTGCTCAACCGGGGGCCTGGGTTGCTGGTTTTCTCTATCGCATCTTATCTGCAACTCGTCTGATCTCTAAACTCATCTGATCCTCAACTGATTGAATTTCCTGTGCACTGAGTTATATGATAGTTCAACGCCCACCTTCTTCTTGTGAGCGTCACAAATCACACTCATTCAACCTGTCCACAGTCAAGGTTATATTCTGATATTCCTCAACCGGATGCACCTGTTATTTACACAGGTGCATTTCCTATTTTGACAGCCCGGCCGGGTCGTAAGTCAATATACAACACTACCACTCCAGGGCAGAGTGAACCTGGGAGCAATGGTAATGAAAGGGTACTCTGCCTTCCCCAATGCTCCAGCTTTACTGGAGCCTCACCATCAGATTTTTTTATGTCATATCCAGGACAGTTGTTGGGTGGGGGTCTTACCCATCTGCAGAGATGTAGTTGTTGTATTCTACAGCCCCAACCGACTGGGCTACAAATAATTTGTATTAGATATTAATAATTAATTGAAGATATATAAGCAAATTATTATTATTAATAAGAACTCATTAGAAACCATATAACTATTTTCAATTCATTTGCGTCCGTTGTATACTCATATGCAGATGCATGCAGAACATATTCAACACAATAACAACGATCGGAGACAGTTCTTTAGAAAAATATACCTCTCACTTTATTTGAAAAGGGTTCGAAAGGGTTACAAAGGGTATTATTGTGTGAGAGGTGAGTTGGAGACTGAACAGAACTGCAATATATTGACCCCCACTCTTCTGGCTATCACAGCCTTTTTTTCCCATTCTCCTGGGCTGCTCAACTGGGGGCCTGGGGGCCCAGCCTCTGCTGGGACATGGTTCTCATTCCAGCATCTTCTCTCCAACTGATCTGAACTTCCTGTCGCCAGGATCATATAACAATTTGATGCCTACCTACTTCCTGCAAGGGTCACAACTCGCACTCAATTCAACTCCTCGACAGTCAAGGTCGCCCCCTGATCTCCTGATATCTTCTGTTACTTACACAGGTGCATTTCTTCTTTTGACAGCTTAGCCGGGTCAGAGATCAATATGCAACATATCAAGAATGGTTAAAATCTTAATTGCTTACAAATGATTATAATTAAATAGAAATACTACACCCGGCATAGATTATTAAATTAACATATTCAGATGATGTTCATTTATGTTTTTTATTTAGCTGTAAGAAAGTCAATTACAGATATGACACAAAACCTTTTTTCCTAAATAGTTTAACTTTATGAAATCTACCTTAAACAAACCAGATTGAATTATTTAAATTAATGATATATTTCTCAAGTCATTCATGATATGGAACTGCATGTCATTTAATGGACCAAGGAAGATGATAATTATTACCTCAACAATCAAGGCAGATGTCTACATTGAAATCCTGGATAATTTTCTCATTCCATTGATTGAAAATTGTTTTAGGGATGAATAAATCATTTTTTACAATTATAATGCATCTTGTCACAGAGCAAAAGACAGGAAAGACAGATAAGAAGCAATGACATGGCCTGAGAACATTCTGGATCTAAATCCAATTAAAAATTTATGATAAAAATTTTAAAAATTGGTCCACTATTAATTGCTATTTTGGAAAGTCATTTTTTAGGATGCATCTTGTCCTCAAGCAAAGGGGATTAAACTTTTCTTTAGGAAAGACAGATAAGAATCAATGACATGACTAGAAAACATTCTGGATCTAAATCCAATAGAAAGTTTATACTGGAAACTTTGAAATAGTACTTGAGTAGGTTCCATCCACCAAAGAAGAACTATTAATTTATTTATGTGCCCATGGTGTAATGGTTATCGTTGTAGGAAGTAGACACGGCGACACGAGTTCAAATCCTGGACGAGACTGATAGCATTTCACATAGCACTAATACCCTTGGGAAAGGTATGAATCCAATCATTTCCCCTCCAGCTATGGGTAAATAGTAGGACAGACTAGATTCTTCAGCCTGGTTGAGGCAACTAGTCTAAGAGAAGGAAAACTCTGAATTCAAACCTGTTAAACTCTGCTTAAAAATTGACCATGTGTCATATCCTGCCCGAGCAGAGGGGTTGGGTAAATATGATTAATTTTTCTAAATTTCTGAGATGAAGCTTGATCATTTTTATCTTTTAGAGTATTCAGACTATCGTCTTCATCTTCATTGTTATGTATTCTCAATATTTCGGTCAATATATCCTTTGGCTGGTGTTTCTTCTCAAACTTGGGAGCCTACATGGAACTTCAACACAAACTCTTTATTTAATCCATAGGGATCTATTGTTCTGATTTTATTAACCCTAACTGGGTACAAGTGTTAAGTATTCCTTCTTATTTACCTGTAGTCAGGATTGAACCTGCAATCTCCAGATGATTTCAATTAGGCATTTGGTTAAAGTGCTTCTAAGTGAAATCATCAGAAGGTTGCTGGTTCAATCAGGTAAGGATAACAAAGAATACTTACTTTAACACTTGTAGAAAAATCTATTTAAAATATATATGTATTGACAAAAAGTGGCATTAAATAAGCTACAAAGGTTGATATGCCATAAAACACAACCAACCAACCAACCAACCAACCAACCAACCATCAGGAGGTTAATGGTTCAATCCTGACAACAGGTAAGAATAACAAAGAATACTTACTTTAACACTTGTAGAAAAATCTATTTAAAATATATATGTATTGACAAAAAGTGGCATTAAATAAGCTACAAAGGTTGATATGCCATAAAACACAACCAACCAACCAACCAACCATCAGGAGGTTAATGGTTCAATCCTGACAACAGGTAAGAATAACAAGGAATACTTACTATAGTTTAACACTTAAAATCTATATGTATTGACAAAAAGTGGCATTAAATAAAACATAACCAACCAACCAACCAACCAACCAACCTACCTGTTACTTTGATTTCATTAAGTTTTAATGAATGATAGCAATATGCAGTTATACCTTCAGGTTTAGGATATTTCATCGCCTTTGAAAAATAAGCTGTCAATACAGACACATAGGCAAGGAAATAGACACGATTGGAAAATTTAAGAACAAATTGTTTTGTGATAACTATAATGAAAACAAAAAAAAACATAATCACCAAAACATACGCCCACAAATATATGGTAATGGTCTTTGTTTTCATATAACATCATTCTGATTCTATTGAGGAATGGTATTTGTCTGAAAACAAAATAAACCAGTTGTTTTTTTTCATTTGGCATGACATCAAATTGAAATCTGTTTTAAAAAATCTTGTAATAAAGCGTGGGTACAATGGCTTGTATCCATTTTAATGTTCCACAAGAAATAATAAAGTCCTGGTATCATTGTTTTAGAAGAAAATTAACTTTTTATTTATAACATTGTTCAGAGTATACTCATTTATGGGTGATACTGTAGATAGTAATATCTGTTTTCATTGTATACTGTTCTACTTTAAATAATAGAAATCTGGTATCATTGTATTTCATTGTTGGCCTTTGTGACATCTATAATGAAAACAAAAATATAAACACTGACATGTAGAGGTAAATATATAGTAGTAATCTTCATTTCTTTAAAGCCTCACTTTGGTTTTATTGGGATATTGATTGGTTGGTTGGGTTTTATGGCATATCAACCTTTGTAGGTTACTGAAGGCAAATCTATTTTTATGTAAATAATCAGTTCTACTTAAAACAATTCAGTTTAGCATGAGTACACAGTTTAATTGTCAAAAACATTTCTTTTTCAAACTATTCAGTTTATTCAAACAGTTATATATAACAATTCAGTTTAGTGTAGGTACAGTTTCAATGTCAAAAACAGTTCAATTTCAAACAATTCAGCTTAGCATAAGCATACAGTTTAAATGCAAATACAGTTTGATTATGAAAACATTTCTATTTCAAGCTATTCAGTTTAATCAAACAATTCGGTTTACCATAAGTATGCCATTAGTTCTATTTAACCCATACATAGGTCCCTTATCAGGTGCTACCACTCCGGGTCAGAGTGGACCTGGGAGCGATGGCAATGAAGGGGTACTCCGCATTCCCCAAAGCTCCAGCAATGCTGGAACCTCACCATCAGATTGTTTAGTGTCATATCCAGGACACTCATTGGGGAGGTCTTACCCCTTTGCAGAGAAGCAGTCGGTGTATTCTACAGCCCCTGCCGACTGGGCAATTTATTGGGGTAGAGGGTATTTGCAATATTTGGCATCTAGTAAAGTTTCACTTAACATAGGAAAAATACATAATGAGTGAGTTTAAACTCCAGTTGCACAATTACATTGATTTTTAGACAAATACTCTTGGGAAAGGCATGAACCCCTTTATTCCCTTGGCTATGGTTTAAATAATACCACCACTGTTCTTCTACAAGAATGGCTTTGGCATTCGATAACCCATGAAAGTTGATATGCCATTAAACAAAGAAACCAACTAACCAAATATGTATTGAAAAGGTATCGATACTGAAGTTTCACTTACTCAAATAGAAATGAAAAAAACATTTATTTTCTTTAAAAATGGTCATCTTGTCATTGAATGTACTTTTTTCTATGGGATTCCTATTCGTCAAAACACCTCTAAACCTTTTTTATGCAGGGTCAAACTGTTTTGTTTTATTTCTTTTAATGTTCTCCATGTTTGAATCTTAGCCTTTCGATAAATTTGCAATTTACTAAACAAGAGAAAACCTTATGTAGCTATGTCTAGGGGTGGGCAAGATGCTGCACTAGTAAAACTCTCAGTTTCATTAAAAACTAATGTTAAAAATGTATTGACTCTAGATTCATATCTTTGGCAAATTGGTGCTGACTTGTCTCAATAAAAGTCTAAACATCTGTACAGTAATCACTTCATCTAGACATCTATATCTCCATGTCTAGACACCATCACTTTATCCTCACATCTATGCATCATTACTTTATTTAGATGTCTAGACATCATCACTTTATCTAGACATCTAGACATCATCTCTTTATTAAGATGTCTCTACATCATTACTTTATCTAGACATCTAGACATCACCTCTTTATTAAAATGTCTAGACATCATTTTATCAAGATGTCTAGACACCATCACTTTATCTAGACATCTAGACATCATCTCTCTATTAAGATGTCTCAACATCATCACTTCATCTGGATTTCTAGACATCATCACTTTATCTAGACATCTAGACATCATCACTTTATCTGGACTGCTAGACATCATCACTTTATTAAGATGTGTAGACATCATCCCCTTATTATATAAATTGCTTAGCTGTGCACACCTTCATTTAATTTGTATACTGAAATCTAAAACTGAAATCAATGAAAGTCAGTTTTTAAATTTTTGTTTTTGGCATGATCGTGAATTGAAATACTTGTTCTATGGCTGGTTTTGAAAAAAATAAGTTTATATAAAACTGCCATAAAATTGCTGAAAATATATGGTGAATTAAGATTTTATGGAATCTTGATTAATAGATTGACTGTTTAAAAAGACTTAAACCATTATACTTAATGACAGGATTATTATGTCTAACTCAATGTGATTGACAGTGTTATAGTAAAATACATAAAATCTCTTCTGATTCACCCACTTAACTCTTCACACACCAAACTACTAAAACACACAAAACACAGACCGACAGACATCGACACTGCAGAAGAAAATAACAGCTACCGGATGTTGACCCAACAACGGCCAGTGTCAAACTGAAAAAATCATGGCTTCTGCGCATAGGCTCCGCTCATAGTCATTTCAAAATCCTCACAAAATTCTCAGTTATATAAAAAAACGGTCTATTTTTCAACTAATCATTTTTTTTCCACAAATAGTATTTTCTGGGGCCGGTGTTTGAAGATGGGAACATATAAATAGGGCAAGTAGAGGTCACACGGTCAGTTGAATCACTGGCTGTGCTAAGAGAGTCACCCGACAACACTGTCAGACCAGATCAAAGCAACCGCTTGTTGCCGAATAGATAATCCCGCCTCAGCCGGCCAGATATTTCATTCACTTGTTTATTTTATTTATTCAATAAACAAAATAAACTAAATCTTCTTGTCAGTCTTATTTTTCTGGCAACCACACACTTGTATATAACAACAGATTATAACCTCTAAGGTAATTTGAGAGTTAAGGATTTCATTGGAGGATTTAAAGTCATGTGACTATAAATTTAAGAAGGGAGAAATTAGATATCAACTTTGAATTAGTCAGCCTGGAGCAGCTAAAATGCACTCATTAGCAAAAATTCTGCTGTCATAATTTTCCACCAATATTTAAGGGTAGCTCTTGGTTTCATATGAATCGGGAATGATAAAATACATCCAAGATGAACAAAATAAGTATGAATGCATAAGAAAGAAAGGAGGTGTTCATGGTGCAATGGTTATTATCATTGGAAATGGACACAGCAACCCAAGTTCAAATTCTGGACAAGGTAGTTTGCATTTCACATAGTGCTAATGCCCTTTGGAAAGATATGAATCAAACTATCCTCTCTCCAGCCATGGGCAAATAGTAGAACTTTTATAAGAATTATTCCAAAATGGGGATCTTTTTCTATGAGGATCATTCCTAGGAAATTATTTCATGAAAGAAGTTCACTACATATAATTTCTTGCATATAATTTCCATGAAAATAATTTCCTAGACCGAATCTCATGAAAATAACATCCCTGTAAACAATCTTCATGAAACTCATCTCCCTGGAAAAATCATACAGAAATATTCTCATGGAAATAATTTCTTGGGAAAAAATCCCCTGGATTAATTATCCAAAGAAATAAACACCTAGAAATGATAATCTTGAATTTTTACATTTCTATGGAAAATATTCATAAGAAATCAAGGGCGATAATTTCCAGGTGATTATAACTATTGATATTATCATTTCTTTCCATCCTAAGAAAATAATGACATGTAAATAATTTTACTATAAATAATTCCCTTGATCTAATTTCCCTGGAAATAATATTCCTGTTAACAATCCCCTGGAAAATAACAGCTATGAAATAATTTTCCCGGAAATTATTATTACCTAGGGAAACTTTTCCCAATAAATTATTTTGTAAGGGAATTATTTCAGTTGGATTACTTTTGAAGAAATCATTTTATTTATTTTTTTATCGGAACATTATTTTAGTTGGAGTGTTTCAAGAAAATTATATCTAGGGAATTATTTCCAGTGAAATCACTTTTATAGGAATATTTTCTGGGGATTGTTTCTATGGCAATTGATAATAGGAAATCCTATCAGGTAATTTCTAGAGATTATTTTATAGATAATATTTCTGTGGGGATTAATCTTAGGGGAATATTTTCATGCAAAATATTTCTCAAGAGATGTTTTTTTAATTTCTTGGCGGTTATTTTGACGGCATTTATTTATTCATTTGTTTATTGGGTGATTAACTCTACAACTATTACTTTCTGGATGATTATTTTTAAAGAATTAATTCCATGGAGAACATTTCAAGAGCCATGTTTACAGAGATATTATTTTCAGAGGGATCATTTGTAGTGAGATTTTTTCAAAGGGATTATATTTTGGGTGGATTGTTTCTATGGTGATTATTCCTTGGGAGAAATTTCACACACATATTTATACAGACATGTATATATACACACACACATGTACGCAAGTATATACATGTATAAATACATACACACATTTCAAGAGCAGTGTTTACAGGGAGATGACAGTGCGTCAGGACAGTCCAGTCCAACAGGTGTGTAACTGGAAGGAGACCACGTGATGTGATAACCACACGGTAAGATTTAGACAGAGTCCAGAGAATCAGGAGTCGAGCCAGAGGCACGCAGCCGATCAGAAGTGTCTCAGACGTTTCTGACGATATAGCTTGCAAGAGGGTGCAAGCATTGGCACCCCCTGTCTCCCGGAAGAAGATATGGGACAAGAAGAAGTCTCCTCTCTGAGTACATGTCTCTCCATCTATCTCTCAAGCTAACAACAAACTTTCAAAATTAAAATGAGAGATATATAAAGAAGTGTTTCGTTCGTTCATTGAAGTTTGTAGATCATGTATATATGACATTGGCCTAGCGGTTAGAGTGTTCGCCAATGGTCCGGGAGACCTGGGTTCAATCCCAGGTCGAGTCATACCAAAGACTCAAAAAATGATACTTGATGCCTCCTTGCTCAACACTCAGCATTATACGGTATGGATCAAGGGTAAATTGAAGCAATCCAGGGAAGGAGTAGCACCCTCGCTTACACCTTGGTGTAGTAGCTATCGAAAAGGGAGCCTTCAGGTCATCTTCGACTATGGTCACCAACTTTAAATATATATATATATATATACATATATATATATATACATATATATATATATATATATATATACAACATATATATATATACACACACACACATATACAGACACACTAACATTTATATATATAAATAACATATATACATATATATAACATATATACATAACATTTATATATATATATATATATATATATTTATGAAAATAATTCCTACATGACCAAGAGCGAGTCTATCCAGTTTTCACCAAATGGCTCTTCAGGATTGTACGGGTCAGTGCAGTTCTAAAGAGTCGTTTGGTGGAACCTAGTTAGACTCACTTTTAGTCTTGTTGGAACTATTTTCATAACATCAGTTCTATCTCATGTATTGAGCACTTTATTACGTTTTAGCTTAGGTAATTCTGTCGGTGTTTTTTCTTTTGACTAGACATACATGTTACTTGATTATTTTCAAGTAGCACGTGTGTTTTTCGTCTTTTCTTTTTTTTTACGAATTTTTTTTCCCCCAGATATCAGTTTGTAGAATTTGCAAATTGTACAATCTTTTTTTTTTCACACCAACAGAAACATAGAGTAGATATAAAAATCAAAATATATATTTATTGATATATACACAAATACATATACATGCACACATATACATGCACATATACGAACGCATATACACGCATACATATACACACACAAACAATATTTATTGAGCGTAGTCATCATACGTAAAACAATGAAAGACAAAATGTTTTAATCTATCTATCATCTTTACGTCAAAATAACGAAAGACTGCTAAAATAATTGATTAGTTAGATATTAAAAATGAGTTATAACGAAGTATGTTGGTTATGTTACCTCCTCGTTATTCTAGAAGGAAATAAATGAGTCAGAACGAAGATACTGAAAGTTTTCAAGAAGGTTTAATGATGACTTGAGTTGAAAGGAAATCCTTTGTGCCGAAAGTCTCGTAGGAAGAAGAAAATAGTTATTGAATTGAGAAAGAATTACAGCAGCTCAATGTCTGAGCGGAATATGCTTACTACAGACAAGGCAAATATTGAGTTGCTGGTTTTAGAACACAGGAATGAATGTTCAGCCGTAAATACGTGGTCCTGGTTGTTACAGGAGAGAGGCATGAAGGTCTCCAAAAAAAGTTGTCCAGGAATGAAGTAGCTGAATTGTCAGAGGCAGAATTAATTCATCTAATCCATATTCAAAATGAGAACCCCTGGGTCAAGAAGTGTAGACTCAAGGGTCCATGAATCAGACGGCTCTCCTCATAGTGTGGTGTTGCTGCTAGGAAGGTAGCGGACAGACATACATTTGTCCTGCTCGAAAGATGCTGAGGAAGAGGTAGTTTGGCGGGCTTTCACTGAATTCGATTTGCCCGGGAAAGTCATCCGGGCCGAATGGGATTCGTCATCCCCATTGGGTGAAAATATATGGCGAGACCAACGGTCAAAATAGTGTACGCGCCAAACATACAAAGTTCTTTCTGCTACAAAGTTATTGATTGATTGGTTTTAACAGCATACTAACCCATCTACGGTTATTTTAATCTATAAAAAATTATTTCTTACGATTGAATAAGACTGACCACAAAGTGGCAAATAAACAATTTTGTTGTTTTCAGAGTGGAGAATTGGACCTAGACAATAAGACACCGAGAGCTACCACCACCATTCCTTCGACAGCGACTTCAAAAATTCAGTGCATGCTCAGGTGCCGGCCTGTGAAGCTGTAAAAAAGTTAGCTAGTAGAAAGGTGGTTGTCACTCGCTTTTTTAACAGTTAAAAAGTAACTAAATTGGCAAGGAACTATCTGAGAAATTCAACAAAAAGTCAACGAAACAGTAAATTCTCTTAAATTCAACTGAATAACAAAACCAATGAATTCGTCTAAAAGTCAACTTAACAGAGAACTCAACTAAAATCAAATGAAACCCGAAAGATCAACCCAAAATTCGACAAAGCCACAAAGACAACAAAGGCAAAAAAAAAAAAGAACTTTGTTTATTGGACAGTCTCTCTTAGATAAATTCCTGCAAATCACAACAAATTTGCAACACTTTATCATTTCTATGTTCGTCTGTATTTTTTAAAAATTAGTATCCGAACTAGAAAACTGTGCAAAATATTGTTTGAAATTATCCACAAAAGCCTCCCAAAAAATATCTACAATACATTGAAAATTTGGTAGTTACCCATAATTGCAGAATTTTTATTGTTATTTTCCTCTAATTCCTAGAGGTTAGGGAATTGCATTCATTGCATCTTCATATTTACATTTTTTGCATAGTGGTTTCTTAGGAGTTTTTTTTTGTTTCGTTTTGGTGCACAGTCTTATAAAATACAAATAACTTTCAAATAGATCTATTTGACTGCTAAATGGGACCCTAACAGATCTATTTGACCCCTTGATAAGACCCTAACAGATTTATTTGACCTATAGATGGGACTCAAACAGATCTATTCGACCCCCTAGATTGGACCCTAACAAATCTATTTGACACCTAGATGGGACCCCAACAGATCTATTTGACCCCTTGATGAGTCCTTAGATTTATTTGACCTATTGATGGGACCTTAACAGATCTATTTGCCCCCAAGAAGGGACCCTTACAGATCGATTTGACTTCTTGATGAGACCCTAACAGATTTATTCGACCTATTGATGGGACACAAACTGATCTATTTGACCCCAAGAAAGGACCCTTACAGATCGATTTGACCTCTAGATGAGACCCTAACAGATCAATTTGGCCCCTAGATTGGACCCTAATAAACCTATTTCACCCATAAAAGGTATATGGAATAAGAACGTTGCTGTGATATTCATTTTGTTTCATTGGTTGTTGTTGTTTGTGGGTGTTGTCAATTGTTGAATTTGGGTTTAAGTATCTGACTCCTTTGTTCTTCTTCTAACCCCATTTAGCTTGTCGGTTTCTTTGTCTGTAGAAGGCTGCAAGGGAATTTAAGGAAGGAAGGAAGGAAGGAAAGAGACAAAGATACCTTTTAAATTCCCACTTTATTTCAGGATTTTAAGGAATATTCTGTGGCGTGGAAACTTTTCTTGGACCAGCACAAATATGTCTCGTTTCACAGACCAGGCATTGAAATATATATATATATTTTTTGGTGGTGGTGAATTTAAGGTCTGCGGTTATATCCAGTGGGTATTTTTCAATAGAGGCTGCTGCTACAACAAATACAACCTCCCCTTCCCCTACTAGTCCAAGACTGGGTGAACATGTGTGCTACGTGCTAGCAGCCAAATGAAAGATGGTCCTTTCAGTATGACAGTGAAGGCTGAAGTGAAAATAGATTTCTCCCAGGTCCCAGAAAGTCTGTCTTTCAGGCATGTGAGGATTTTTCTACATTTTCTGAAAGTACTATATTTTCTTTTTTCTTTTTATCAAACTCCACACAGGTATAATCACTTGTTACTTTCTTACGTACAAAGAAAATATGCAAACAAAACTAAAAGGCGATGGACTCACGAGTGTACAATAAAACAATTAGGCTTATCAACCAAAGACAGAGACAAGCGTCTACTGACTAGGAAAAGAAACAGTTTGAACTTTGTGAGCAAAAGTCAAATGTATGTCTACCGTGTCATGGTGAATTCCCAGTCTCATCTTCTGTCTCATGTGTCTGCATTCTCCCAGTCCCTACAATCCCACAATGCACTGTTCACTGGAGGCAACTCCTTTTCTATCCCTCAGGGAGAATAACTTTGATATTTTTTTTTGTTAAGTCTGGTCCCTAATGCCACTTCCGGTCAGAGGGAACCTGGGAGTAACATCAATGAAGGAGGACTCCATACTTCCCAGATCTCCAGAACTGGAGCCTCACTATCAAATGCAGTTTAGGTGGTTGGGTTTTATGGCATATCAACCTTTGTAGGTTATTTAATGCCAAATTCATTTTTATGCAAATATTCTGTTCTATTTCAAACAATTCAGTTTAACATGTTTAATTGTCAAAAACATTTCTATTTCAAGCTATTCAGTTTAGTCCAACATATCTATTTCAAACCATTCAGTTCAGATTAAGTATGCAGTTTCAATGTCAAAACAATTCTATTTCAAGCAGTTCAGTTTAGCATAAGTACACAGTTTAATTGTCAAAAAACATTTCTATTTCAAGGTATTCAGTTTAGTCAAACAGTTCTATTTCAGCCAATTTAGATTAAGTATAGATCTTGTTTAAACATAGTTAAATGACAAAAAGTTCTATATTAAACAATTCAGTTTAGCATAAGTATAGTTTCAATGTCAAAAACAGTTCTATTTCAAACAATTCAGTTTGGCATAAGTTTGCAGTTTAAATGTAAGTACACAGTTTAATTGTCAAAAGCATTTCTATTTCAAGCTATTCAGTTTAGTCAAACAATTCTAATTTAAACAATTCAGTTTAACATAAATATGCAGCTTAGTTCTATTCAACCCATAGATAGGGCCCTATCAGGTGCTACCATTCCGGGCCAGAGTGGACCTGAGAGCAATGGCATTGAAGGGGTGCTCCACATTCCCCAAAGCTCCAGCATCACTGGAACCTCACCATCAGATTGTTTAGTGTCATGTCCAGGATACTCATTGGGGGTCTTACTCCTCTCTAGAGGTGCAGTCATTGTATTCTATAGCCCCAGTCAACTGGGCAATACAGAGTTAATGTCAAAACAGTTTTATTTCAGATAATTCAGTTTAGCATAAGTACACAGTTTTGAGGTCAAAACAGTTCTATTTTAAACAATTCAGTTTAGCATAAGTATGCAGCTTAAATGCAAAAACAATACAGTCTCAAAACCACAGTTTAATTCTATTTGACCCATAGACAGGACCTTTATCAGATGCTACCACTCCGGGCCAGAGTGGACCTGGGAGTGATGGCAGTGAATGGGTACTCTGCATTCCCCAAAGCTCTCGCATTACTGGAACCTCATCAGATTGTTTAGCGTCATAATTAGGACACTTATTGGGGGTGACGTCTTACCCCTCTGCAGAGAAGCAGTCGGTATATTCTACAGTCTCTGCTGACTGAGCAAAAATGCAGTTTTGTGACATACCCAAGACACTCTTCTCCCAGGGATACAGTCAGTGTATTCTAAGCCTGCCTGACAAAGTTTCTTATCTAACACTAATAACTTTTTTACAGCTATATGGTTTAAAGTATTCCAACCTAATACTAATAATCATATGGGGAGTCCCAGTGGTGTTATGGCTAATGTGTCGGACTGCAGCATCGAAGTTAGTGAGTTCAAACTCCAGTTCACTTTCAGACTATTAATCTTTGGAAAGGCATGAACTCTCTTATCTCTTGGCTATAGGTTAAATGGTATCACTGCTGTTCTTCTAAAAGGATGGCTTTGGCATTAAATAACCCATGAAGATTGATATGCCTGTAAACAAAGAAACCAAACCAAATTATCATATAGTTTCAAGTATTCATTACAATTTAATTATAATTTGTTTTCAGTTATATGGATTTATATATTCTTATCCAATAGATAAAATTTTAAAACAGATCTATTTGACCTATAGCCGAGCAAAAGCAGGACGACCAGCTAGAACATACATACAGCAGCTATGTGAGGATATGAGATGTAGCCCTGAAGACCTGCCAGAGGCAATGAATGATAGGGAAAAGTGACAAGAGAGGGTCTGGGATATCCGTGCTAGCGGCATGATGATGATGATATTTGACCTATAGATGGGACCCTACCATTTTGGATCAAAGTGGGCACGGGAGTAATGACAATGAAGGGGTACTTCACACTTTCCAAATTTCAACAACTGGAGCCTCATCATCAGATGCAACTTAGTATCATACCAAAGACACCCCCTTTTGGTGGGGGGGGGGCTTACTCCTTTGCAGGGGATATTGTCAGGGAATTCTATACTCCTCTGAAAGAGCAATACCCATTTTTTATTTGAATGTTTGAATACTATTTATTATAATTCTAGTTAACTTTTTTATAGAACTGCAATTACAAAGTGTTTGTTCAATATGGACATTTTTGTAAATAAAATCCTTGAAAGCTATCCGAGAATAAATTTTTGTTTAACAAAATGGTCTTAAAATATTATTTTTCATCTGTTTGATACTTCAGCCAGGAAATAGCTAAATAAATAAATCGTATGTATTCTATAAATAATATTTACTTTAGGAAGAGTCATCTCCCTTGATAAAACTGCTAATTTCTTGAGACTAATAATTTACAAAACATTTTGCTTAGATGTGGCACAAGGCCGTATGAATGGGGCAACCAATTGTGACTGTAGACGTGATTTTATGTATTTGAATTTATTTCCCAGGAAAGAAACCATGAAATTCATTCAATAGATAAGAGGAATTTTTTTGGAAAAAGCAAAAATAATTTTTTTTCAAAATTTTTTTCCATCAATGTAAATTCTACATGGTTTGGAACCGATTTATAGCAAAAATTATTCTAATCTCACAAAATTGTTCGTTTTAAAGCTATTCAAAATGGCTGCAAATTTAACAGGGTGCTCTAAGCTTGAACAGAGGTCTGTCCTCAAATTTTGGGTGGCTGAGAAGTGCAAAACATGTGATGTTTACAGAAGAATGTGTGATGTGTATGGGGAAGCATGTTTCTCACAATGTGCCTGAGTTGAAAAGACAGTCCATGGAGTGAAAATACACTGACTCTCTGGTAAAAAAAAAGTTCCAGGCACAGCAGTCAGTAAAGAAAGTGATGCTGACAGTCTTTTAAGACATGAACGACCCATCACTATCCATTTCCTTTAAAAAGATGCATTTAGAATTGGCAAGGAATTGGTAATCGGAAACACATAAGTATACAGTTTAAATGCAAAAACAGTACAGTCTCAAAACTACAGTTTAATTCTATTTGACCCATAGATAAGACCTTTATCAGGTGCTACCACTCCGGGCCAGAGTGGACCTGGGAGCAATGGCAGTGAAGGGATAATCCACATTCCCCAAAGCTCTCGCATTACTGGAACCTTACCATCAGATTGTTTAGTGTCATAATTAGGACACTCATTGGGGGTGGCGTCTTACCCCTCTGCAGAGAAGCAGTCGGTGTAAACGGTGCTTCCTATTCATATTTACCCAACCCCTCTGCTCGGGCAGAATATGACACAAGGTCGTTTTTTAAGCGGAGTTTAACAGGTTTGAATTCAGAGTTTTCCTTCTCCTAGACTAGTTGCCTCACTAAGGCTGAAGAACCTAGTCTTCCCTACTATTTACTCATAGCTGGAGGGAGAATAATTGGATTCATACTTTTCCCAAGGATATGAGTGCTATGTGAAATGCAATCAGTCTCGTCCTGGATTTGAACTCGAATTGCCATGTCCATTTCCTACGACGATAACCATGGGCACCTCCACTGCTTCCTATTGCCAATTCCTTAACCAATATTTCATCTTATTTATAGAACAAACTTTGTTCAAAAGATATTTACATATATCTAAATAAAAGTAAAAAGTAAGTTACATTGGCATCCATTTTTGATAGCTACTAAACCAAGGTGTAGGGAAGGGCACTACTCCTTTCTCTGGATTGCTCCACTTTACCCTTGATCCTTACCTTATAATGCTGAGTTTTAAACAAGGAGGCATCAAGTACCATTTTTTGAGTCTTTGGTATGAACCCAGGTCTCCTGGGCCATTGGCGAAAACTCTAGCCATTATGCCAATATCTTGTAACTGGGTGTTTAAAAAAAAGATTAACTTTTCTATGGGAGTTTTTTATGATATTATTATTTCAGAGTCTCTATCTGTTCTCCATCCCTGTTAACACAGTAGTGGAATCTTTCACAGATAGTAATTTATGAAGTTTTTTGCTTCGATGAAGCACAAGGCCGAATGAATGGGGCACCCAATGAGACTCAAACCCATTTATGAAGGTTTGCTAGTTTAGCTTGCTAACCATTATGCCATCTGAGGTGCCCATCTTTCCCAGATAGTCTCTGTAATATTGAAGAATGTGTTGACAGGAATAGTGAACATGAGGAAACTGAGTGAAATTATATCATAATTGTGCTCCCATAAGAATATCAAGATCTTTTTTATCACCCTTTTCATTTACTATAGGATTTCTTGAATTATTACTTTTTTTTATATACATTAATATGTTTGGAACTGCAGATCAGAGTGAAGTATCTTCCCTGGTGAAAATCTCATAGTTTTTTTTGTTTCTTTTTTTTGTTTTTGATGGCATATCAACCTTCATGGGTTATTAAATGTCAAATCAAAAGGAGGTGCCCATGGTGTAATGGTTATCATCACAGGAATTGGACACAGCGAAACATGTTCAAATCCTGGACTGAATGCATTTCACATTGCACTAATACCCTTGGGAAAGGTATGAATCCAATTATGGGTAAATAGTAGGGCAGACTAGGTTCTTCAGCCTTGGTGAGGCAACTAGTCTAGGAGAAGGAAAACTCTGAATTCAAACCTGTTAAACTCTGCTTAAAAAATTGACTTTGTGTCATATCCTGCCCGAGCAGAGGGGTTGGGTAAATATGATTAAATGCCAAATCTGTCCTTAAAAAAAAAAACAATAGTGATTCTATTTAACCCATAACTGAGATGGATGAGGGGGTTGGGGAGGAATGAGTATTTCTCTAAGATGTAACTCTGAGTGCCAGTTCCACAATATACAACATAATTTATACAAACAATGTAGACAAAAGAAAATTGACAAAAACAAAAATGTTAAAAAACAAACAATTTTTTACTTTATCACAACTGGACAAATAATAAAAATACAAAGGTAGTAATGTACATAGATTGGCGTGTTAGTGTATTTTTGTGTGTCTGATTTTCTCTTCAGCATGTGTTGTCTCTGTGTGCTGCCTCTCTTTTGAACTAAGAAATTTTGGGTTCTTATATTATTTGAGTGGATCAAAATGATATATTTTAAGGTAGTAATGTACATAGATTTTGCTGTGTAGATGTGTGTGTGTGTGTGTGTGTGTGTGTGTGTGCATGTGTGTGTGTATGTATAAAAACAAAAATATTTTTTAGTCAGGAATAATAGGGAGAAAAGGAGATGTCAACTTATACTTACATACATGTGTATGTGGGTGGGTATGTGTGAGTTCTGGTATGTATAAGTCACTTGGTTTAGTGTTAGTTTATTTGAGTGCGTTTGACTTTTTCTTCAACCTGTGTCATCTCTGTGTGATCTGTGTGCTGCCTCTGTGTGCCACCTCTGCTTTGAACTAAAAAATTTTGCGTTCTTATACTCTTTGAGTGGATTGAAATGATACGAGGATCATCAAATAAGTTTCCAGACTTTTTTCATATGGGCACTTTTATTGATAGTAAAGTAAAGTAAAGTTGGCGACCATAGTTGAGGGTAACCCGAAGGCTCCCTTTTCGATAGCTACTACACCAAGGTGTAGGGGAGGGCGCTACTCCTTCCCTGGATTGCTCTACTTTACCCTTGATCCGTACCTTATAATGCTGAGTGTTAAGCAAGGAGGTATAAGTACCATTTTTTGAGTCTTTGGTATGACGCGACCTGGGATTGAACTCAGGTCTCCCGGGCCATTGGCGAACACTCTAACCCCTAGGCCAATGTCACACATGAAACTCTAGTCCCCTTCGAAGTAATCTCCTCCTGCTGCAATGCACTTTTTCTACCGTTCCAACAACTTCTCGAAGGCCCCATGGATGTCCTCTTGCATGAGCATGTAAATGACCTTCATCACAGCCTCTTTTATCTTCTTAATTGTCTCATAACGACAGCCTCTGAGCTTAGGGAATAACCAAAAGTCACAGGGAGCAATGTCTGGACTATAGGGAGGCTGAGGAACTGTCTTGATGCCCATCTTGCTCAAATAGTCCGTGACAAGGATGTAGTTGTGGACTGGTGCATTGTCCTGGTGGAAATGCCACTGACCCGATTTGAAGAGTGCTGGCCTCTTCCGACGGAATCTCTTCCTGAATTCCCATTAAACCTCAACAAAGTAACCCTAACCCTAACCGTTTGGCCAATCAACTCTAGTGTATTGACTTCCTTACTCCTCCCACATGTCTCATTATCCCTCACAGACTCCTTGCCTTCCTTGAATCTTTTATGCCACTCAAAAACCGATGCTCAATTCATGCAAGATGGTCCAAAAGTAGTCTGAAGCATTCCATACGTTTTTGTGGCCTTTTTTCCAAGTTTAAAACAGAATTTTATTGCATATCATTCTTCTAAAGTGCCCCTAGATCCAGATTGCATTTTTGAAATTCACCAGCTGTAACAATCAGGCTTTAGTAGGGTATATTCCAATTCCTGCTGTAGCTGTTCATTTGAATCTGAAATCATAAAAATTGGTCAGTCATCTCATAAGATGTATAGCAATAAAGTAAAGTTGGCGACCCTAGTCGAGGGTGACCCGAAGGCTCCCTTTTTGATAGCTTACTACACTAAGGTGTAGGGGAGGGTGCTACTTCTTTTCCCTGGACTGCTCCACTTTACCCTTGATCCGTACCTTATAATGCTGAGTGTTAAGCAAGGAGGCATCAAGTACCATTTTTTGAGTCTTTGGTATGACTCGACCTGGGATTGAACCCAGGTCTCCCGGGCCATTGGCGAACACTCTAACCGCTAGGCCGATGTCCGGTCCTATAGCAATAACATACTGAATTCTCAAGAATCTATGAAAATTTTAAATGCCTGTACAAAAAAAGTCTGGAAACTTATTGAATGCACCACATATATTTTAAATTTACATGGGTAGATTTTATTGTGGATCAACTAAAGTCCAAATGTGCAGACAAGACGTATGAGTAAAGACAACTTGTGATCTGATCTAATCTATGAGAATCGTAGAAATTACTTATTTATTGCTATGAAAAATCTTTTGACAAGTTAGTGCTTGATCCGTTTTTTTCTTGAATATTCTTATCTGTGTTTGCTGATTGGCTAAAAAATGTTCTAAGTAAGTGAGGTTTGGATCCTTTTTTCCTAGAATACTCTGATTTACGTGTTCTTAGCGAATTTAACTAAAAATAAAAAAGTGTGGATCCTATCAGGTTCATGCCTTTTCAATGGTTATTAGTCTGAAAGTGAATTCAAAAGTGTGATGCTGCAGTCCAGTATGTTCACCCCCCCCAACACCTCTCATACTTTTTTATTGTTTTTTAACTATAAAATATACAGATAAAAACATTTATAATTTTGGAGGGTGTAACTTAAAATAATTCAGTAGAACCCCCACCGGAAAATAATCCCCCAAGAAACAATCTCCATAGAAAATATTCTCTCTGGAAATAATTCCTCCTGGAGATAATTCCCCCAGGAGATAATCTCCTCTTAAATAATTTGTAAATACTATCTTCAATTAACCATCTCTATCTAATAGTAACAATTTATAAGCTTTTATATTTCGTTCGAAATCCTTTTAAACAGGTAAACATTTTATACTTAGTTGAAATATCAAATTTTTTTATGAGTCAGTGTATTAATAAAGTTGACATTTATTTTAAGGGCAATGCAGTTTGGTCATAAAGTTTGAATTAAAGTCGTGGCAATGTTTTAATAATTTTTTTTTTTTCATCAATAGATACCACCCTTATAAATGAGTAGTAGTAATTTCCTGACTGAAGTATTTGATTCTAGCCTTTTAGCTATGAGTTTCTTCCACCTGGCAACAGCTTACATGCTTTTGAATTCATCCCCTTTGCTTCACATTCACCATGCTGCATTCCATGGTTTCCAAGGTTACAGCTTATATATTACTTTCCTCCCTCAGAATCTGTCATCTAGTGACAAGTTGAGGAAAGATAGAGTGATTATGAAGGCTGTATGTTTGATAGTTGTAGGCTTGACTACTCATAGTTTTATCATTGCAGAGATGGCCACTTTTCATCTCACAAACCATCTGAGCACAATGATCAAGACATACTACGTACTACTGCAGAAATAAGGATGAACTCATGATGTTCTCTTATTGACACCTACACTTTGACACACCAGGGTTGGCTGATCAACAAAGACTTACATCAGCTCTGTGCAGACGCTTGATACAGTCTAGAGGATTTGCTTAGAGCGATGGATGATAAGGATTAATGGCAAGGGAGAGTCAAAGGACTTTATGTTATCAGCTTGACTTGATGCTGATAACTTCTATTAAATACAAATAATTTGCATACACTGACATGATGTCAAGTATGCAGGTGCTTGTAGTGTGCTGATTATCATTGTAGGAAATGGACATGTCAAACTGAGTTCAAATCCTGGATGAGGATGTTTGTATTTTACATAGCACTAATACTCTTAGGTTAGGTATGCATCCAGCTATTCTTTCTCCACCTATGAGTAAATATTAGGATAGACTGGGCTCTTTAACCATGATATAGCAATTTGTCTAAGAGAAGAAAAACTTTAGATTTTAGATGTTAAACCCTGCTTAAAGAATTGACCTTGTTTTGGTTTCTTTGTTTTAATAGCATATCAACCTTTGTAAGTTATTTAATGCCAAAGCCATTCTCCTAGAAGAACAATAGTGGTACTATTTAACCCATAGCTGGGAGGATAAGGGGATTCATACCTTTCCCAAGGGTATTTACCTGAAAGTGAACGTAATAGTGCGACTGGAGTACGAACTCGCTTACTACGATTCTGCAGTCCATTGCTTTAACCATTACACCACAAGGACACCCCCATTGTCTGATCCTGCTTGTACAGAGTGTTATATAATTAAGGAATGATTTTTTTTATATTAATCCCTTTTTATTAATTATATTTTATCATTCAGTTTGGTTGGGTTTTGAACTATTCGGGTTAAGAGCTCAGGTGCATAGTCATTGAGTACAGTTTTACACTCGCGTGCAAAGGATATGACAATCACCATTTGTCAAAATAAACCCCCAAACAGGAAGTGGGGCAGGAGTGTGGATGACGTCATGCCCGAAAGAGATGGTCCTGAGAATTTGAGGATTTTGAAAAAGAATCAGTTGAGAATTGAGGGCGGACCATAGAGTCGAAGAGTTGAGTTTTTTTGGATCTCTACCGACAGGGATCATAAACATCGCAAAATGCGCTGTTGGTGGGGTCAGATAGTACGGTCAGCATAGTAAGAATTGTGTCTCTTTCCTCGTGTCACTATGGACTGAAGTCAAGAAGTTAATAAACCATTTGTACCTGAACAACAGAGTCTGTCTGCGTATTGTGTATTTGAATTGATATCATTATGATTATGACTATACATCAAGAGATGTTTGTAAACATATATATATATATATATATATATAATGTCAAGTATTCCTATTTAATGCAAATAACTTTTATACAATTATATGGTTTCAAGTATTCTAATGAAATACTAATAATTTGTACACAATTATATGATTTTAAGTAATTATTCCTTTTAAATAATAATAACTACCTATTTGTACACAGTAATATGGCATCAAGTATTTCTATTTAAAACATGATTTCCATAAAATTTCAAATGTTCCAATAAAATACTAAGAATTTTCAAACAGATCTATTAGACTCAAAAATGGAACCAAAATAGGTACTACCACTCCAGGTCTGAGGGGACCTGGGAATGATAGCAAAGTGATAGGGGACTCCACATTCCTTAGAGCTTCAAAATTGGATGCACTTTTTTCAAGAAAATCAAAATTGATGGGTTCATTTATATTCCTTGAAGCCTGTCAGCACAGCATGACCTTCTTTACTAACTGTTGCATCCAGAACATTTTCTTTACTGAAGAGTCACTGTTTCCATTCCATGGACTGTTTTTTCAATTTGAGTTCATAATGGCCAATCCATATTTACCCTCTTTGTAAATATTTTTGACTAAAACGTATTTTTCCGTACACATAACTTTTTCTTCTGTAAATTCCATATGGTTGGCTCTTTAGAACCACCAGAGATTTAATGACAGACCTCTGTTCAAGCCTGAAACACTCTGTTTGATTTTCTGCCTTTTAGAATAGTCTCAAAACAAATATTTTTGCAGGATTAAAAGAATTTTGCCATAAACCAATTTCAAATGAGGCATACAATTTCAAACAATGTCATACCCAGAACACCTTTTTTTTTAGCAGGGGACGGTCTTACCCTTTCGGAAAGGAATACTCTCAGCATATTCTATGCCAACACTCAAGGTGACCTTTTGGTATTATGGGAAGGTACCACACCTGTAAAGTTAATATTGAGAAAATAGAAGAATCATTTGAGATGATAAAATTCTATTTTCCATCTGTGCAGATAGATGCGTGTGCGTGTGCAACTGTACATATGTGTGCATGTGTATGCTTGAATGCATGTGTGTTTATGTAATTATTGGCCCTTGTCAATATTGACTTATGGCGTAACAAATTTTTCCTTCTTCTTTTTACCTGGACTCATATCCTGAATCAAGCAATTTACGTAAAATATAACATATAATATATCTAGTCAATATAATATAACCAATATATATATATATATATATATATATCAGCCAAAATAATATAGTATATATATGATATATATAACTGGTATGATATAACCAGTTTTTTTCCAACTGGTGGTCATGTCGATACTGCTATATGGATGCACCACATGGACGCTAACTAAACATATGGAGAAAAAGCTTGATAGCAATTACACAAGAATGCTGCGAGCTGTATTGAACAAGTTCTGGAGGCAACACCCCACAAAACAGCAGCTGTACGGCCACTTACCACCCATCCTGAAAAGTATCCAAGTTAGATGAACAAGACAAGTGGAACACTACTAGAGAAGTAAGGGTGAACTTGTAAGCGACATACACCTGTGGACCCCTTCACATGGACGAGCAAAAGTAGGACGACCAGCCAGAACCTATATACAACAGCTCTGTGCCGATACAGGATGTAGCCTGTAAGACCTCCTGGAAGCGATGGACAATAGAGACGGGTAGTGAGAGAGGGTCAAGGAGATCTGTACTAGCAGTGCGACATGATGATGATGATATACATATAAATATATGTGGTGCATTCGATAAGTTTCCAGACTTTTTTGTACTGTCATTTAAAATTGTCATATTCAGTATATTATTGCTATACATCTTATGAGATGACTGACTAATTTTTATGATTTCAGATTCAAATGAACAGTTACAGCAGCAATTGGAATACACACTACAGCCTGATTGTTACAGCTGGTGAATTTCAAAAATGCAATCTAACACTTTAGAAGAATGATATGCAATAAAATTCTGTTTTAAACTTGGAAAAAAGGCCACAGAAATGTATGGAATGCTTCAGACTGCTTTTGGACCATCTTGCATGAATTGAGCATCAGTTTTTGAGTGGCATAAGAGATTCAAGGAAGGCACGGAGTCTGTGAGGTATGATGAAAGGTGTGGCAGGAGTAAGTGAGTCAATACACTAGAGTTGATTGGCCAAACGGTTAGGGTTAGGGTTACTATGTTGAGGTTTTAAGGGAATTCAGGAAGAGATTCCGTTGGAAGAGGCCAACACTCTTCAAATCGGGTTAGTGTCCACCAGGACAATGCACCAGTCCACAATTCCATCCTTCTCACTGACTATTTGAGCAAGATGGGCATCAAGATAGTTCCTCAGTTTCTATATAGTCCAGACCTTGCTCCCTGTGACTTTTGGTTATTCCCTAGGCTCAGAGGCTGTCGTTATGAGACAATTGAGGAGATGAAAGAGGCTGTGATGAAGGTCATTGACACGCTCACACAAGAGGACATCCATGGGGTCTTCCAGAAGTTTTTAGAACAGTACATTGCAGCCAGAGGAGATTACTTCGAAGAGGACTAGAGTTTCATGTGTGTACTATCAATAAAAGTGCCCATATGAAAAAAGTCTGGAAACTTATTTAATGATCCTCATATATATATATATATATAAATCCTGGACAAGACTGTATTTTACACATCGCTAATACCCTTGGGAAAGATATGAATCCAATTATTCTCCTTTCAGCTATAGATAAATAGAAGGGTAGACTGGGCTCTTTCTCTTTGGTGTGGCAACCAGCCTAGGAGAAGGAAAACTTTGAATTCAAACCTGTTAAACTCCACTTAAAAATAACCTTGTGTCACATCATGATCATGCAGAGAGGTAAGTAAAAAAAAATATATATATATATATATATATATATATATATATTCAGAGTTTTCCTTCTCCTAGACTGGTTGCCACACCAGGGGAAATTTTCCAAGGGTATTAGCACTGTGTAAAATGCAAAGTCTAGTCCAGGATTTATTTATATATATATATATGTGTGTGTGTATATATATATATATATATATATATGGGAAAATGGAAGTAATTCTGATGGTATATAAATGTACAAATATGAAAACACACAGTATTCTGAGGATGATTTGATTTATTTGCCAATATTAAATGTTTCAGTTTTTAATGTTAAAAACTTTCACATTTTTTGTATCCTTTAAAAATATAAAAAATCTAATTTAAATGAAATTCAGAAGGTACAATATTCATATATGTAAATGCTCTGATGATGGTTTAATGTAAAAACCAAAAAGTTAAACATTGACAATTAATTCAACTATAACTGAAATCACCTTCTGAATACCTTGAGCCGTTTCATATTTGTACATTTATATATATATATATATATATATATATATATATATATATATATATATATATATATATATATGTACAGGGTGTCTCAAAATAGATGCAACCCATTTATATGATTGCCGAGTTAGCTGGGGCTGTAGAATACACTAACAGCTTCTCTGCAGAGGGTAAGCCCCCCCCCTCCCAACGAGTGTCTTGATTATGACACTAAACAATCTGATGGTGAGCTTCCAGAAATGCTGGAGCTTTGGGGAATGTGGAGTACCTCGCTCCCAGGTACTCTGGGGTGGTAGCACCTGATAAGGGTCCTATCTATGGGTTAAATAGACTAAAACCTGGTTTCTTGAGTTTACTGTTTTCTGCATTTAAACTGCGTATTTATGCTAAACTAAATTGTTTAAAATAGAACTGTCTCGACATTTAAACTGTGTATTTATACTAAATTGAACTGCTCGAAATAGAACTGTTTTGACCTCTAAAGTGTGTATTTATGCTAAACTGAATTATCTGAAATAAAACTTGTTTTGACATTTAACTCTACGTATTGCCCAGTTGGCTGGGGCTGTAGAATACACTGACTGCACCTCTGCAAAGGGGTAAGCCCCCCCCAGCAATGAGTCTCCTGGATATGACACTAATCAATTTGATGGTGTGGTTCCAGTGCTGCTGAAGATTTAGGGAATGCGTAGCACCCCTTCATTGTCATTGCTCCCAGGTCCACTCTTGCCCGGAATCGTTGCACCTGATAGGGCCGTATCTTTGGGTTAAATATAACTAATCTGCATACTTATGCAAAACTGAATTGTTTGAATCAGAACTGTTTGACTAAACTGAATAGCTTGAAATAGAAATGTTTTTGACAATAAACTCTGTACTCATGCTAAACTGAATTGTTTGAAATAGAACTGATTATTTGTATAAAAATGGATTTAGTGTTAAATAACCTACAAATGTTGATATGCCATAAAAACCCAACCACCAACCAACCAACCATTTATATGATAATGATTTATTACTGAGACATTTTTCCATATGAGCCTGTGTGAGTTTAAGTTTGATCTGGATTCTATATGGGTACAACTGTAGGGAACGAATAAATAAATTAAAAAATTAAGTTAAAAAAATAAATAAATAGATAAAAAGAAAACTATTAAAATAAATAAATAGATAAAAAGAAAACTATTAAATTTGAAGAAACTCCCAGAGGTCTCTAATGGAAAATGAGATGACGCATGCGTAAAAAGAAAAAAGGCTTTCCTCTTGATAAAGGGAGCAAAGTATTCTTTCTCTTTCAGGCAGTGTCCGTCGAACCAACAACACCATTTTGCTGTCTGGTGTTTTGGGCACCACGCTACGTCTTGGGACGTAGCGTTGGTTAGTCCCTTCACCCAATAAAAAGGGAAAGTATAGAAGAAATGTTTTCATCTCTTCTCTATTTCTATCTTTTCTTTTTGTATATTTCTTTTGGGATTTTCTTTGGGCAAGGCATTGCGCTGGCCAGTCAACGTGGGGTAAAATGATATAACCAAAATATGGAGTCAGATATCTATGGCAACACAGCCTTGCCCTTAGCCCCTGACCTTCAAAGCCTTCAAACACCACACAACTGAAAATCCTTCTTTAAGATTCTTTGCAACAATGTATGTGAAAGCCCAACTTCTTGAAAATATCTTCGGGCAGACTTTTTCAGACTCCTTCCGACAGAATCTCTCACTGCATCTTCATTATCAGGACATCTTGCAATCAACTTTCTACCAGATCTGGGATTTTCCGCCTTCTAGTTGAGGTTGTTTACAGACCCTGTGGTTTGATTGGTTGGGTTTTATGATTGTCAGAGGTCAGGAGTTGATGCCAACGTTATTGGTAGAATAGGGTTATTATATGTAAAAGGTAAATGCAGTGCTATATATTTTGATATAGAAATCTATTGAAAAGCAGAAATGGATTGTCAGTGGTCAGGAATTAATTCAAGTCTTAGTGATAAAAATCAATTGGGCTATGATTTTATTTTATTTTATTTTGATTTCTTTGTTCTTCTAGAAATTACGGAACATTTTTTGCTTTAAATTGACATTAGTTTTAAGTTTTAACAATGATTAAATGTCTAATTGTTCAGTATCTAAATTACTTTTCAAAAATTACTCAATGAAATTAAAGAAAAAATCCTGGCTAAGAAAATTCGTACGAGTGAAGAGGGTCTTCGTGGCGTAGTGGTTAACATACTGGACTGCAACATTGTAGTAAACGAGTTAGAACTCAAGTTGCACTATTACGTTCATTTTCGGGTTAATTCTTTTGAAAAAGGCATGAACCCCCTTTATTCCCCTATTTATGGGTTAAATACTACTCTTCTACTACAAGGATATAGCATTAAATAACCTGCGAAGGTTAATATGCTAGTAAACAAAAAAACAAAAAAAAAAAAACAACCCCAAAACAAACCAAACCAAAATTCGTCTGTCTGTAGCCGGTATATTTTTCAAACAAAAAGGGGACTTTTTTGCGCGATGAGCCAAGATAATAAAAAGTTTGTGTTAAGAAAGTTTGTATTTAAAGTTTTGAACTTGGAATATTCACAATATAGGATCTGGTAAAAAAATAAAATCTTTGTTAGACTTTAACACGTCCCTGACCTTTAACTCAAAAACAAATAAAAGATATTAAAAAAGAATAAATATAAAGACAAGGGAGAGAGAGAGAGAGAGAGAGAGAGAGTGAGAGTGAGACAGAGGAGGTGATGGGGTCTTATAAGTAAATATAAAAACGAGCACTTAGCACTTGTCCCATTTGCCGCGTTTTCACAGTTCATCACAGTCATGTCTGAAACAACTGGAAAAGTAGGTGGCTATTATTCCATTTTTTGCCAATCTTTTTTTTTAATTTATAAAACGAATATATATATATATATATATATATATATATATATATATATATATATATATATATATGGTTTTTTGAATCTTGGGATGAAATTTAAGCCTATAAAAAAATTGGATTTCGTTTTATTTAGACATATTTAGTCATTTTTACACGCACTAGGGGATTTCTTAGTTTTATTCAAAGGTTTTATTTTATTATTTTAAAAGATTTATATATATATTTTTTAAAAAGTTTAATTCCTCAAACAGGATTTTTAATGCTAAAAAGTTTGAGTGACAGAAGATTAGATAAGCTCGCAAGAAGGGGTGATGTAAAAGTAGAAATTAATACCGGTTTTTATTTTTTTATTTTATGAATTTCTTGTTACTGATTTTTTTCTTTTATTTCTATTAATGAAGAATAATTACTATTTTTTAAAATTGTTATTGTTTTATTTTTGTATTTAAAAAAAATTGGTGAAAATTAAGAGTTTTAACATTTAGGTAGGAACAGAAGTTTGGGACTGTTTATAACTGCTTATTTATTATTTCAGTTTTTTCATTTATTTAATTTTTCACTTTTCGGTTTAATAAGTCAATTTTATTATATTCAACGACTAAAAAAACTTATATAACTGTTTTATCATCATTTTCTGGCTCTTGTTCACAAGGTTACCATTGAATGAAGAAAGACCGAAAATGTCTGTGAATGGGAACATTTTGACCCTTTCAAATAAAACAAAAGATTATACTTGTAAAATCTATGCTTAAAACCCACAAATATGACTTATTTAAAACTTTATTACTTAAAAAGAAATATCTATTTAAATTCTTAAAATACCAAAAATTTATTTAAGTAACGTCTAAAAAAAACTCAAAATTAGATTACAAAATATTAATTTTCGTATTCAATTTGTTTGAATTTTCCGGACGGCATATTTTTGTGATTTGTTTTAGAAAACTCTGTGGAGTTAAAAAAACGAATAACGGAAACTTTTATATTAAATATGATGTTTACAGATATGAATTAATTTAGTTATCAAGACTTTAAAAATCATTTCAAGGCATTATTATCATCTTGGATAACTTTTACGTAATTTTTAAGTCAGGGATTTGTAAAAAAAAAAAAAAAAAAAAAAAAAATCAATTTGAACAACAATGCGCCCTATAGAATAATGACTGAATAAAAGTGCGTATTTTCGCAATATGAGGCTAAAAAAAATGTTAGATTTTTTTTTCTGAAAAGAAAAATTAAGTTAAATTTAAAAGTTATTTTTTATTTGATAAATTTTAAACTACTTCAGCTGCCTTTTTTTTTTTTATTTTTTTTTTTTTATTTAAGTTTAGAAGTTGATTTTTATAGATCTGAATTTTCAATTTAACTTTTTAAACCTGAGCAGCTGCTATTTGTGCCGCTCAACTAAAAAACCCGAGCGAAAGAATTTCGGCCGTGGTTTCCCCACTCTTGCACCGCTAAAATGTCGCAATTTTATTGATTTTATTATCTTTTAATATATTTTAACTGGTTCATTGAATGTTGTAACCTGTAAAACTGTTTAATAGCAGACTACAACATTTTTTTTTTTTTTTAGTTATTTTTCAAGTTAAAAGTCCAGAGTCAGGCTTTCGGTCGTAGAAGGCCTAAAAGTTTAAAAAAGTTAAATTTCCTCCTAAGATGGACAAAAAAAAAAATGTGAATTAATAACATTTCTGAAGTACCGCTTTAAATTTGAATTTTAAAAAAAAGTATGTATGGGGGGGATGCTTAATTTCTTATTACTGTTGATTTTCTAAACAATTGTATTTTTTCTGTCTGAAATGAGACCTCTCTACGTCCAAAGAAATAGTTATTAGTAATGACACAAGGCCAGAAGCATCGAGCACTCACTGATAATCGAACCCACTTATGATGGTCTGGTAATCTAGCTTGCTAATCATTACATCATATGAGATGTTCGGAAATATTAAATGGAGAAAGAAAGATGAATAATACATATTTATTTTGCCTTTCCATTATAAACAGGTTTTGACGCAAGATCGTTTTTATAGAGTGGAGACCCTTTCATATATTGGTGGGCGGTGCTGGTACCGCAGACATCAAGCAGTGAACCTTACCCTACCATTTTTAGACGAGAGAGTAAATGCTATTTTGCTTTGAGGGTGGGGAAAAGTTCTTTGAAGCTAAGCTCTGTTTTAATTTCGACCCTGTGTGTGTCAAGTAAGTGAAATATTTTGTAAGTGGACTATTTATTCCCTTTTCTTCCCAAGTAAATAGTCACGTTTGAAAAAGTTTTAAAGACTTTCTCACAGCCAAGGGTTCCAAAGCTGGTTTATTCAATTATTGTAAAAGGTCCACCACTTAAAAAAAAATCAATGACAGCCTTTTGTCGTCTTGCTTTCTCTAAAAACCTGTTATTTGGAACAAAATGAAATTCTTATGTTTTTTTTGTTTTTTTTTCATGGACTTATTGTTAGTTGTAACTTAACGTTTCAGCCACTGTATCCTCTGACCTTCTTTAGAAATGATTTCCCAGGTTGAATCATTTCCAAGTTACAAATGTATTCAAGGTTGTAATGGTTAACAAGCTAACCTTGAAAAATTAATTGGTAGTAAGTTTGATCTTTAAAGAGTACCCAATATGTCGGAATTATCTTACCAACGAGTAAGGGATGGGGAGAAAAAACGTGAAGGCTTGCAATGAAATGGCGTTGTTGCTTACAAGCAATTTTTTCTTGTAATGCTAAAAAAACTGGCAATGTAGATACACGTGTCTTCTGTCTGAAAACCAAATATTAACTCGTAAAGAGAGACCGAGTGGAGCGTATTTTATACACCAATCTTTCGTTCAGTGAGATTTGACGATACTAGCGTGTCTATATAACGCATCAAATCCGGCCACTCGGTTTTGGATTACAGAAAAAAACGGTACAACCTCGTTAACACATGAGTGTCTTACTTCCCCTACAACCCACACTCGGTAAGTTTAACAACTCCAAGTTCTCACAAATATTCTGGCCTTGTAAGTTTTACCGTTTTTCATTTTTGTGTTTGGACAACGAGTAGCTCAAATAATATAATTGCTGTTGAGTTATTCTAGCAGACAGTTGCCAACTTTACTTATTGGCATAATGATTAGTGTTTGCCAAAGGTTTGAGATATGAGTACTCAGTCCCCAGTCGAGTCATACCAAAGACTCAAAAAGTGGTACTTAATACTTCCTTGCGTAACAATCAGTGTTATAAGGTATGCATCAAGGATAAGTAGAACAATCCTGGGAAAGGAGTTGCACGCTCCCCTAAGCCTTGGTGTAGTAGCTATTGAAAAGGGAGCCTTCAGGTCGCCCTTGACTATGGTTGGCTAACTAACTAAAATAACAGAAATACCCAAAATATTCAATGTAAGTAAAAGTAAAGTTGGCTACCTTAGTCAAGGGTGACCTGAAGGCTCCCTTTTCAATAGCTACTACCATGAGGTGTAGAGGTGGGCGCTACTCGATTCTCTGGATTACTCCACTTAACCCTTGATTCCTATTTTATGATGCTGAGTGCTAAGCAAGGTGGCATCAAGTACCATATATGCTAATGCCCACACATGAATGTATGCTAATGTCCGCACACACATATACATGAACACATGCTAATGTCAACACACATAAACACATGCTGACATTGACACACACGAATATATGCTAACGTCCACACATACATATACATGAATATGCTAACGTCCACACACACCTGAATATATGCTAACGTCCACACACACCTGAATATATGCTAACATCCACACACACCTGAATATATGCTAATGTCCACACACACCTGAATATATGCTAACGCTCACACACATGCATATATGCTAACGTCCACACACACACACACACACAAACACACACATATATATATATATATATATATATATATATATATATATATATATATATATATGTGTGCTAACGCTCACATGCATGAATATATGCTAACGTCCACACACACCTGAATATATGCTAACGTCCACACACACCTGAATATATGCTAACGTCCACACACACCTGAATATACGCTAACGTCGACACACACCTGAATATACGCAAACGTCGACACACACCTGAATATACGCAAACGTCGACACACACCTGAATATACGCAAACGTCGACACACTCCTGAATATACGCAAACGTCGACACACACCTGAATATACGCAAACGTCGACACACACACACCTGAATATACGCTAACGTCGACACACACACACCTGAATATACGCTAACGTCGACACACACACACCTGAATATACGCTAACGTCGACACACACACACCTGAATATACGCTAACGTCGACACACACACACCTGAATATACGCTAACGTCGACACACACACACCTGAATATACGCTAACGTCGACACACACACACCTGAATATACGCTAACGTCGACACACACACACCTGAATATACGCTAACGTCGACACACACACACCTGAATATACGCTAACGTCGACACACACACACCTGAATATACGCTAACGTCGACACACACACACCTGAATATACGCTAACGTCGACACACACACACCTGCATATATGCTAACGTCCACACACACCTGCATATATGCTAACGTCCACACACACATATATATATATATATATATATATATATATATATATATATATATATATGCTAATGCTCACATGCATGAATCTATGCTAACGTACACACACACACGAACACATGCTAACGTCGACACATACATATACATGAATATGCAAACGTCCACACACACCTGCATATATGCTAATGTCCACACACACCTGCATATATGCTAATGTCCACACACATGAATATATGCTAATGTCCACACAAATATATATGGATATATGCTAACGCCCACATGCATGAACCTATGCTAACGCCCACACGCATATACATGAATATATGCTAACAACTATATGTATACATAATCATATAGATATGTTTATATATGCATTATTGCATTTAACTATGTGCTGCAGCCCTAGCTGCTTTCCGAATGCCCTGCCTAAAACTTTTATAGAAAAGATCTTTTTAACAAAGGGGTAAAAAAAATCGACATTTCCTTACTTTTAAGTCAGATGCTTGTGCATATGGTTTTTTGTTGTGAAAATGGTTGAGAACCTTCAACCAAAAATTACCTTGAGTTTTTTTTTTTTTTTTTCAGTTAGTGTGGCCCACCTGATGTTGAGTCATGTTTCACATAACCCACTTCTTGAAAAAGGTTGCCCCTGGTTGGCTTATAGTGTCGCACTAAAACTCTTATCAGACCCCTATAGTTAACATGTACAGAAACCCCAAATTAATCTTAGTTCTTATTTGACTCATTTAGGTAAACTTTTCAGGAACTGGCTATTTCTGACAAAAACTTGGTTTCTTAAAAGAAATAAATTCTATGTTTTGTACACTGAACTGCATTGAATTTTAGAGCTCTTGGATAGTGTTGACCCATCCTTTCATTGCCATTACTCCCAGGTCCACTCTGACCCAGAGTGGTAGTATTTGTTTGGGTTTCATTTCTGGTTCAAATAGATTTGTTTGAGATAAAAGTTTAAAAGGATTGAACTTTATCAATAAATTGTGTAACAGAAAAGAGATGCAGTTGGCATATTCTAAAGCCCAAGCCGACTGGGTTGAGTATTAGATCGTAATACTTGAATAAGATTTAATTTTTATTATTAAATTGGAATAGTTGCTTATTATTAGTATTAGATAGGAATACTTAAAACCATGTAACTGCAAATTATTTGTATTAGATAAGAATACTTAATATAACTGCAAAAAAATTATACACCAAGTGAGGTTTAAAAATAAATTGGTATGGAACATTGAAAGTACAGTGATAATCATAATCAAATATTTACAAATGAATGAAATTATCATTAAATGACCTATAAGTGTTGTATAGTCACAACCATCTATACAAACACATAATACAAATACATCTACATATGCATGCAGAACCGTAGCGACGACACAATAATAGAGGAGCGACACAGTTCTTTTAGAAAAATATACCTCTCACTTTATTTGAAAGGGTTGTGTGTGAGAGGGAGTTGGAGACCAAACAGAACTGCAACATATTGACCCCACTCAATTTGGCCATAACCGTGTTTCTTTCCCGTTCTCCTGAGCTGCTCAACTGAGGGCCTGGGGGCCCAGCCTTTCTGGTTTTCTCTACCACATCTTGTCTCCAAACTGGTCTGGTCTCCAAACTGATTGAATTTCCTGTGCACTGCGTTACATAATAGTTCAACGCCCACCTTCTTGTGGACGTCACAATTGCACTCATTCAACCCGTCCAAGGTTATATATTCCTTGAGCGGATGCACCTGTTATTTACACAGGTGCATTTCCTATTTTGACAGCCCGGCCGGGTCATAGGTCAATATACAACATAAGGATATATGCTGTTAAGCATAGATTAAACTATTATAAAGTAAAGTAAAGTTGGCGACTATAGTCAAGGGCGGCCCGAAGGCTCCCTTTTCAGTAGCTACTACACTGAGGTGTAGAGGGTGCTACTCCTTTCCCTGGATTGCTCCACTTTACCCTCGATACATACCTTATATTGCTGAGTGTTAAGCAAGGAGGTATCAAGTACCATTTTTAAAGTCTTTGGTATGACTCGACCTGGGATTGAACCCAGGTCTCCCAGGCCAATGGCGAACACTCTACCTACTAGGCCAATGATACATTGTTTTTATTTACTTAAAAAGAAAACTTAAGACCTGTTTTATCAGATTTGAAGAATGAAATTAGGATGCAGAATTTATCTAATTTTTACATCATCAGTGATAACACTATTTTTCTACAAAAATATTTTTATGGTATGGTATTCAGAATTAGAACATGTCTTCTTTTTCTGAAAGGATCAAATTTAATTGTATGTTTTTTTTTTTTTTTGTTTTTTTTTTTTTTATACAATGTGGTATTATCATTGAAGGCATGAAACTAGACTAATTTTGCAACCTTATTTCATTGTTCGTTTAATTTTTCTTACCAGAAAAGAGAATGTTTTATTTTTTTATTTTTTTTTTATTGGCAAGGGAAGGGATTCTTCTGAGAAAAAATAAAAATTAGCGTGTATCTATTCAATCCTTCCTCTAGCAGATACAACAGACTTTTCCTTCTAAACTGGTCTCTGTACCAAGGTTAAAGAGGCTGTTCTGCCTTACTATTTACCCCTAGCTGGAGGGAGAATAGTTGGATTCATATCTTTCCCAAGGGTATTAGTGTGATGTGAAATGAAAACAGCCTCATCCAAGATTTCAACTTAAGATTGCTCTGTCTATTTCCTGTGGTAATAACCATTATGCCACAAACACTTCCAATAAAGAAAAGTTTTATAAATTAGTAAATGACAACAATAAAGATCTCCAGATAACAAAATTTGGATTATTATAATATACTTGTAGTATCTACTTTGCTTTGACATTTTTAAAAATTTTTTAGTTTATTAATTTTTAAGATAAGGTTTTAATTTGCAATCATGCCAAAAACAAAACAAAAAACAGACTGAGTTTGTATACAAATATTCTCTTAATAGAACCTGAGGGATGTTATTTGTTATTTATTCTTTGTTGGGTATCTGACCTTTTTGTTATTTCTCAAATTAACCTTTAAAAGAATTTTACAATGGAGAATCTTTGCTCAGAACATATCTACATACAGATTAAATTCTATTTAGTAATTCTTCCCAAAATGCCTTAAATTCTTTTTCTTATTTCTGAGATCATCCCATTCAATTGTTATATGGTTTTTGGTTAATTTGGTTTCTTTATTTAATTGCACATCAACCCTGGGTTATTTAATGCCAAAACCATCCTTGTAGGACAGTAGTACTATTTAACCTGTAGCTGGACGGATTTGGGGTTCATACTTTTCCCAAGGGTATTAGTCCAAAAGTGATTGTTATAGTGTGATTGGAGTTCGAACTCAGGAGACCCCACCCCAAAATAAACATTAAATTTCAGCATGTACTTAATAATAATCTCTGAATAGTGATTGGCCTCATGAGTAGAGTGTTTGCCAATGGTGTGGGAGACCAGGGTTCAATCCCAGGTAGTTATACCAAAGACTCAAAAAAATGGTACTTGATGCCATGTTACTTAATACTCAGCATTATAAGGTAAGGATCAAGGGTAAAGTGGAGCAATCTAGGGAATGGAATAGCACCCACCCCAACACCTCAGTGCTGTAGCTATTAAAAAGGGAGCCTTTGGGTCACCCTCGACTAAGGTCACCAACTTTACTTGGTGATACTGGCAATTTAGATATGCCAAAGAGAGAAACAGTGAAGCAGTTCCTTTAAACTCTGGATTTAAACGAGCTTTACTCTGCTTAAAGAAAATTAAGCTTGTGTCACATTCTCCTTGGGGTGAAGGAGTTTGGTAAATACATGTAAAATGTTAGATGTTAGTTCGATTCCTGTGTCAGGTAGTGAAAATCATGAATGAAAAAAGGTGATGAAAAATAAAAGATGCATTGGAAGGTCAAATAAAGTATAGCCAAGTCAGCTGGGGTGGGGCTTTAGAAAGCATGTACTCCATCTCTGCAGAGGGGTACCCCTCCCAATGAGTGTTCTGGCTATGACACTAAACAGCCTGATGGTGAGACTCCAGTAATGCTGAAGCTTTGGAGAATGCTGAGTACGTCTTCATTGGCATCGCTCCCAGGTCCTCTCTGACCCTGAGTGGTAACACCTGATAGGATCCTGTCTATGGGTCAAATAGAACTGTTTGACATTTAAACTGAGTGAAAACAAATGACTTATGTTAAATTGATTTGTATTTCAAACAAATCAATTTAACATGAGTCATTATGTTTGATCATTTAACTGT